>JAAAKG020136858.1:0-35714 GCA_010014905.2 Druon quercuslanigerum
TGCAATGTTCACGAAACGTCGGCAAAATTCGTAGTTTTGTACACGATTGAAACCCGAAATATCTACTTTATCAAAAACCTTTTTTTAATGACTTAAAATTATTCCAAATAATATTAAGGAAAAAAAATTTTCTTCAATTCTTAAACAATCTGAAAAAGTTGACTCGAACCTTAGATCTCCAACAGTGTTTCGTTAGAAATGCCTATCTATTAATTTTTAATGATTGAATTCTTTTTTTAAGAACCTGAATTTCTACAGAATATATTAAATTCAAATGCAAGCCTTTTAGCTTTTAGCCAGACAAAATTTAATCTTGTCCGTCAAGAAAGATCTGGAATTAAATTTACTGCGAGATTCGATTTATTCTTTGTTCTCTAAGAAGTCACGTAGAGATTTTAATCTCAGTCACAACGCTCATTAAAGGAACATCAAACTTTTAAAGTTATGTCCAAGAAAACTGGAGGAAAAGTAAAAAAGAAAAAATAATTAATCCCTTATTGTTAGTACAATTTGCTGCAATTTTACTTATCAATCCTAAAGCTGAACTTAAAAATAATTTTTTCTATTAAATTATTCTTTTATTAGAAATAAACACCTTCACTCGAATTTTAATTAACACTTCTTGTTTCTGATTAGACAAACCTGGCGAGAATTAGTGATTGATGTTCCTACCGAAACACGTCAAGAACATTAAACTGTTTAGTGAAATATTAATACAGGATTAGCAATCCACGATTTAACTGGATAAATTCATTTTCCAAATAAAATATATAATTTTCCTTGCTGAATTGTTGAGAAAATAAAATTTTCATTAAGTGGATTAAATATGCATTAATTTGTTCATTGAATTTCATATTTTAGCCTTTTAACATTTTTAAACTTTTAACTCAAATCATCCTAAAAAAATTTATGATTTCCATTTAAAACAACATTGTTTGATACAACATTTCTAAAACTGATTACTTTTTTCGGACTTAAAAATATTTTGCCTAGCTTTAAAATCTTAAATGAGAACATTTTTTGGCAGCTTTTAAAAATTATTACATTTTTACAGGCTTTATATAGCCACTTACTTTTTTTTAAATTCCCAATTTCAATTTGTAAAATTTTATAAGTCACTATTTTACAACACTACAATTTTAAATATTTTATTCAACAAAATAAAGTTCGTTTTAACAGATGGTTTTGGAATTGTTTAAATTTTACGAAATTCCATTTTAAGTTGTTTAATTTTTTACTTTTCCAATTGCAAAATAAAGATTATTTTAGAAAAATACGTTTAAATTTAAATAGTTTTAAGCTAAAAATTTAAAAATAAGTAGATTTAAAAAACAAAACTTTTTAATTCAAACTTTTAAAACGTATATTTTCAAATTCAAGCTTTAAAAACTGAACAATTTTTAATAAGCACTGGCTATGAAACAGTTTTTAGAAAAGGTATTAAAAACTGCACATTTAAAAAATAATAAATTATATAAAATAAAAATTTTAAACTCAAAACTTCACAAAAAAATTTTAATAGCCTCCACCCCTTCCGCTTTTATCTTAGGCACTAAAAATATTAAAACAGAGAATTTTCCTCTTTTAATTCAGACAAAAATATAGAATAAAAACTGCCATCCTTTATATTTTGAGAAATATGTGAAAATTAAGAAATGGTCTGCCCTAAATGAAATAAAATTTAAAAAATAAAAAAAATTCCCTTCTTAATTTAGAAAAAAAAATTTGAACTCAAATTTGCTTTCCTCAAACTCACTAGAAATTTTTTGTAGATCCGAAATACCCCTTTTCTAATTAGGCAATAAGTTAAAAAAAATATCCTATTAGCATGCAAAAAAAATTAAATACGAAAATATTCTCCCTCGCAATTAAATAAAAATGTTAATAATAGAACAAATTTACCTACTGATTCAGAAAAAAAATTCAAAATTATAAATTCATTTCATTCAGATAAAAAAAATGCAGAAATTAAAGAATCTGGCCCGCTTCAACTCATTCAAAACGTTAATCAAATACTTTAAAATTAATAAAGTACTTTATTCTCCAACTTAGATTTTTTTAGAAACTTTTACTTTTTCAACTCAAACAAGACAAAATTATTTTTTTATTTGAGAAAAAAAATTGAAAATAATAATTTATTTTAGCAAAAAGGAATCACCATCTCTAATTTATAAAAAAATATTACGAAAATATTACGCCTTCCTATCAAATGAAAATATTAAAAATAAAAATTTTATCTCTGGCAATATAACAAAAATATAACAACCAAAATTTTCTTTCTTCTAATTCAATAAAAACAATTTTTTTATTTTTCCTTTTTTACCCGAAAAAAATATCTAAAACGATGAAGCTGATCCGCTTTAACTTAATTAAGTTATTAATTAGAATTCTAAAAAAAAAACAAAGCTCAAAAAAATTCCTTACAAAATAACTTCTTATTAATATCTTCTTTAAAAATATCTATCTTTTCTTTGAAATAGAACTGAATTGAATAAAAAATCTATCCCACTTCAACTGTACTAATTTATTATTAATAATTTTAAAATAAAAATAACTTCCTTCTTGTATTTTTTTATAAAATTTAAATTTAAATTTCCTTTCCTTCCAATTCATTAAGAATGTCAAGCAATTATTTTTCAATCAAATTCAAGTATCAAAATTCAAAATCAAATTCTTAAATCTCAAGAGAATTTAAATTCAAATGATTCGAAATTAAACAGTTTTATTTCATAATAAATTGGCCTAATCCAAAGTCAGTAGAAAGGTTTTTATACTAAAAGAATAAAAAATTATAATTTTAAGAGAGTTATAAATCACGAAAATAGACGGTAGCTCGAAAATAATTGCCTATACATTTAAAAGCTTCTAATTTTAAAATTTGAAGCATTAAAAGTTTTATGAGTAAAAATTAAAACAAATTGATATGAGAATAAATTTATTTAGGAACTAATAGCTTCATGGATACGTTTTAAATAATAAACAGACTCTATTTCGAAACTCTTCAAACCTATGATCATTTTTAAAATGAAAAATTAACAATAAATATATTTTGCAGGATTTTGTGAATCATCTTGAAAAAATAAGTAAAAAATATCTTTGAAATTAAAAAAACAGGTACCCAGGAATAATGTTTGGACAAAATATTCTTAAATGTTTTGATTTACATTATAATATACAAAATAAATAATAAATATTTTCAAATAAATCTTTATTTGTTGTACTTTTTTAGCTATTTTTGCAATCATATATTTACATTTTAGTATGAAACTGTTACCACTTTTATAGATTACTGGATATCGTTAGGATTTTATTGTCTACGAAATAGGCTCGCTCAGCATACAGATTACAGCAACAGCTGACTACAATAGTTTGAATATTTTATTAAAAAACATTGTGATTTCCAGCCAGCCTACTTGACCACAATGTTAATAAATGTTTCTTTTTACCTTGTTAATAAACTAAAATAAATACAGTATGAAGCAGTGAAAATTACAAATTTTCGTTAATTAAAGTAAATTAAAATTGAGAAATTTCTTAAATTTAAGAAAGTAAATTCAAAGTTACACAATTTTTTGTAACGACTGAATTAAAAATTAAATAAAACTTCTAGGAATAAAAAAAATACCAAAAAGTTGTTAAAACATAAGTTTTACTTAAATTTTAAGAATAAGTAAAACACAATATTTTTAGATGTTAATGATTTTTTTTAACGGGACATTCAGGTTGTCTTATTTTTCTAAACTCTTTTTCAGTTTTGTTTTTTTTTTAAATTTGAATCAGGAAATATATTTTTTCACATTTTATTTAAAAGATTTATGTGTAAAAGTGTTTTGATTGTGGCTTGAAAAAAACAATAAAAATAAAACGGGAGAAAATTCAGACACATTTAAGAATGTCTTATCCAAATATATTCGGTGTATTCGTGTTTTTTCTTATTTTTCTAAGAATTGTGTACTCAAACTTACAAACTATTTATAAAATTATGAAAAATATATTCAGTGTAAATTTTTTATTTTATGCGTAATTAATAAGGTTTGATTAATTTTAAAATAGGCTCTATTTAGATTGCTTTCATTATATATTTATTTATTTATTTATATATTTATTTAATGAATTTTGAAACCAACTTTAAAGAAAAAATTTTAATCCTTACTAAAAACTAGCTTTTCCTTATTAAAAATACCTACAAATATAATTTTAAAAAAATAAGTTTTTTATTGTCTTCAAATAAATTTACTACCAAAACATGATTATAAATTCATTTTTTAAAAAATTTTAAAAATAATTATGAGTTTTGAGCACGTTCTGCTTTAGAATACAAACCAATTTAAGGTTTAAATGTTAAAAAAACATCATTCATAAAAATAAATAAGCGTTTAAAAAGGTAAAAATTTATCAAAACACATTCATAGAATCTAAAATTAAGAAATTAAAAAATAAAAATAAATTAAATTCGGTGTAAATCAAAATGTAAATTCTTCTTTAAATCAAAATAAAATGTTCACAACGTATAACTCTCTGAAGTAAACCTAAAACAAAACAAAATTAAAAAAGAATTACTTTTAATATTAATTTTTTTGGTAATTAAAAAAAAAAGAAATTAAGGGGATTTGCAGTTGCTTTCTCATTTCTAATTTCTCTTATTTGTTTTTTTTTTAATTTGAATTCTAACATTGGTGACTTCCATGGGTTCAGCCTTTTTATAAACATTTATTTTTAATTGATGTATTTTTGTATTATAATTCAATTATTAATTTCAAATTAACTAGTGTAATAATTTGCAAGAAACCAGAAACGAGACCTTGCTAGATTTCTGGTGAAAGTTTTTTTATTGAAATTAAAAAAAAAGAAGAAATAAGAAAAGGGATTTTAGGGCTGCCTTTTTTCTTTTCTCTGTCTTTAAATTTATTTTTTACTTAAAAATTTGTTCTAATGTAAATTTATTTATTTCAATTTTCACACATTTATTCATAAATTTGTAAAAATATTTTAAGAATTTCGGTTTTTTAAATTGCACGAAAAATTAATTTCTTCAGGAATGCATAATAATTGAAAAAATAATTAAAAACATTGGTTTGGTCCTATTTGCAATTATATGAACTACTTAAAACAACAACAAAAGTTACGAAAGCTCGAAACGGAATTTTTTTTATAAAATAAGCTTCTTTTGAAATTTTAAAATCAGAGTGAATGTTACTTAAATGTCAACTCATTTAGATATACAATCTAAAAAATATTTTATTTTATATATGGAATTTATTAAACATTTGCAGATCCCTTTGACTCAGGTTATTATAAACTATAAACTATTTGAAAATATTGTCAAATTTAAATCGTTAAAAAACACAATTATTTATAAAATTCTAATTTAAAAAATTTAACACAATTAATTCAGAACAACTCAAATTTTCATTTTTTTCTTCAGATCTATATTTAAACTTAAAAACGAAATTCTTGGTAATTATAAAAAAAACTTTAATCCAGCCTATAAAATTTAAACCAAAAACAAACATCTTGACTACAATGTAAAAAATAAACAAAGTAAATTGTCATACACCGATATTTTTTATTGTTATTAAAAAAATAAATAAAAAGCCAAAAAAAAGAAGGAATGCGATTTTAAAGTTGTACTCTTTTTCTGTCTTCTATTTTTTATGTATATTTGTTTAATCAAAACATTTATGCTTCCTTATGGATTTTGACTTGTTGAAGAATAGGTTTTTAATCCCTTTAAAAGGGCATCGACTTTAAAAAAAATTTAATTTCTAAGGATTTCCTCGTTAAATTGAGAAAATCCTAAGAAATGTATTAATTGTTAATTATTATTTTTATTTATTTTTGTTGTTGTTAATTATTGATCTTATAATTATTATGCAAATTTGATGAGATTTGAGACAGTAAGCAAAGAAGATAATTAAATTTATTAGTGTCTAAAAAATTATTATTATTATTTAAATTTATTATCATTCTTATTATAATTTGTATAAAATTTTCTAAATACTAAGGAAAAGTTTTTAAAAACAAGTACTTTTAAATGGTATTGAGAGGGTGGCTCTCCCTTCAGGGAGAAGAATTAGCTACGCTATGTGGTTGAGGAAGAGCTGTGATTGGCTCATGTGGAAAGCACGTTCTGTTTGCTCGAGTTTGTGGCAACGAGAATTGAAATTGGTGGAGACTGCAGCTTATAAGATAAATGTAAACGCTGTCCGCCTAATTCCCAGACTTACATTACATTTCCAATTTTATTTTCTATTTCTAGATTTTCACTTCTTCATCAGGATTTTCAGATTTGTAAAAAATTTCTTGAATCATTCACGACAGATAATTAAAGAATAAATCCATTTTATTTTATTCTAGTTAATAATTCCTTTGAAATATATCTTTTTTTTATTCTTCTTAATAACTTCGCATGCTTATAAATTTGTTCAAATTCGTTTAAAGTCACTTAACTTACTTCAAATCTTCTGAAATATATATATTCAATATATTCAAGACATTTAGAGAATTCAAGACATTTAGAGAATTCAAGGAATGCACAGAATTCCAGAATTTTCAGAAATTCAGAAGCTTTTGGGAATTCCAAGCATTCAGAGAATACAAATAATGCAGAGAATTTAAGGAATTTCAGAAATTCAAAACAATAAGAAGGTTTAAAAATGTCAGGCTATTCAAATAATTCAGAGAATGCGAAGAATGTAGATCATTACAGAAATTAACAAAATTCAGAAAACTCAAGGAATTCTGAGAATTCAGAGAATTCAAATGATTCCTAGAATTTAAGGAATTTAGAAAATGTATGGCATTCAGAGTCTATCATTCCGGGTATGTAGAGAATTCAAGGAATACAGAGAATCCTAACAATTCAGAGAATTCAAAAAGTCCGGGAATTCAGTGAATTCAAGTAATTCAGAGAATTTAAGACAGTCAAAAAATGCAATTATTAAAGAAAATTTTAGAAATTCTGGAAATGCAGAAAATTTAGAAAGTTCTAAGAAGTCCGGGAATTCAGTTAATTCAAGAAATTTAGAGTAATAAAGGCATTAAAGAATACCAAGAATGAGAATTTGAAATAGTCAGATAATTCAGTGAATTCATAGAATTGAAGAAATTATGGGAATTTTAAGAATAAAAAAATTGCATATTATTCAAGTAATTTATAGGAAAATTAATAAAATTTGTAGATTTCATAGAATCTAAAATATTCGGAAAATGCGAGAGATTTATGGAGTTCGACTAATATATACAATTAAGCGATTATTTAAAATTCAAGAAATTCGTAGAATTGAAAGCCTTACTAGAATTCTTACAGTTTAAGCAATTCATACATAATCCTGGAAACTCATAAAACACAAGAAATTGATCAAATTCGATGAATCCAGAGACTTAAGGGATTCAGAGAATTCATGGAATTCAGAGAATTCATGGAATTTAGAGAATCCATGGAATTTAGAGAATCCATGGAATTCAGAGAATTCATGGAATTCAGAGAATTCATGGAATTCAGAGAATCCATGGAATTCAGAGAATTCATGGAATTCAGAGAATTCATGGAATTCAGAGAATTCATGGAATTCAGAGAATCTATGGAATTTAGAGAATCCATGGAATTCAGAGAATCCATGGAATTTAGAGAATTCATGGAAATCAGAGAATTCCTGCAAATTAGAGAATTTCTGCAATTTAGAGCTTTCGTAGAATTGATGGAAATCTGGGATAATTCTTCAAATGAATGGAATACAGAGAATCCAAGGAATCAGATTATCCGAAGAATGCAGAGAATCCATGGAATCCAAAACGTCATGGAATTTAGAGAATCATGGAATTCAGGGAGTTCAGATAATTCACGGAATTCAACAAATTCATGGGATTCAGAGAATTCATGGAATTCAGATAATTCACGGAAATCAGAGAATTTATGGAAATCAGTGAATTGATGGAAATCAAAAAATTAATGGAATTCATGAAATTCATAGAATTCATTAAATTCAGAGAATTTATCAAATTCAGAGACTTCATAAAACTCAGATAATTTATGGGATTCAGGGAATTCATGGGATTCAGAGAATTCCTGCAATTGAAAGCTTTCGTAGAATTGATGGAAATCTAGGATATGTTTTAAAATGAATTGAATGCAGAGAATCCAAGAAATCAGAGTATCCGAGGAATACAGCGAATGCATGGAAATTAGTGAATTCATGGAAATTAGTGAATTCATGGAAATCAGAGAATTCAAGGAATTCATTGAATTCATAGAATTCATTAAATTCAGAGAATTAATTAAATTCAGAGACCTCATAAAATTCAGATAATTTATGGAATTCAGAGAATTCATGGGATTTACGGAATTCAGAGAATTTACGGAATTCAGATAATTCATCGAATTGAGAGAATTCATGCAATTCAGAGAATTCATGGAATTCAGAGAATTCATGGAATTCAAAGAATTCATGGAATTCAAAGAATTCATGGAATTCAGAGAATTCATGGAATCCAAAGAATTCATGGAATTCATGAAATTGAGAGAATTTTATAAATTTAGGGACTTTGTGGAATTAAGAGAAACCACGCAATTTATACAATTCATGGAATTCGGAGATTTAATGGAATTTAAAGAATTCTTGCAATTCAGACCTTTCGTAGAATTTATGGAAATCTGGGAAATTTTTAAAATTCATGGAATTTAGAGCATTTATCGAATTTAGAGAACGCATGGAATTCCAAGAATTCCAGGAATTTAAAGCTTTCGTAGAATTTATGGACATTTGCGAAATATTTGAAATTCATGGAACTTAGAGCAACTATCGAATTCAGAGAATTCATTGAATTCAAAGCATTCATGGAATTCAGATACTTCATGGAACTTAGAGAATTAATGGAATTAAGAGGATTCATGGAATTCATGAAATTCACAGAATCCAAAGAATTCATGGAATTCATGAAATTCACGTAATCCAAAGAATTCATGAAATTCAAAGAATTTATTAAATTTAGAGACTTCACGGAATGCAGAGAAACAATGCAAATCATAGAATCCATGGAATTCGGAGAATCTATGGAATTCAAAGAATTCCTGCAATTTAGAGCTTTTGTAGAATGTATGGCAATCTGGGAAATTTTTAAAATTCATGAAATTCAGAGCATTCATCGAATTCAGAGAATTCAAAGAATGCATGGAATTCTGAGAATGCATGGAATTTAGAGAATTAACGGAATTCCAAGTATTTAGGCAATTCAGAAAATTCATGGAATCCCCAGGATTCAGAATATTCACGAAATTCAGAGAATTTAGGTAATTAATGGAATTTAGAGAATTAATGAAAAACACAGAATTCATGAAATTCAGAGATTTTATGCAATTCAGAGAATTCATCAAATTCAGATAATTTAAGAAAATTCAGAGAATCCGGAAATATCAAAAAAATTTAAGAATCTCTTATATACAGAGAGCATTAATTTTGTCCTTTAGCAAGATATATCATATCAGAAAATTGTTTACAGCATTGAAAATTCAATGAAGCGTACGCTTTTGAAAAATCTATTACCCTTAGTTAACAAATTATTTCCTCAGAAAATAATATTCGCAAACAATTCCAGGAGGGGTCTAGTTGAAGGACGATTTATTTCCTATAATTCGAGGTTTTAAAATAAAACACTATGTTATGTAAATGTTATAATCAATTTGATTTTTTAAAAAAACTTTATTTTGTGAGCTTCTCGTGTAACAAAGTCATTTTAAAATAAACCGTTGTGATTTATCATTGAAATGGTATTTTGTAACGAAAAATCGTCCTGATTGGAAAATTTATGAGCAATTGATAAAAGTTATAAAATATTTATTAGCAATATTGCGGATGTGCATCAAATCAAGATTCATATTTGTGTAACTCGGAATTACTTTTAGGGCATGATCGTTGTAAATAGCACTTAATTTTATTTACAAATTATTACATAATTGATTTAAATAATTTATAAATTTTTCAATAATGTGTTTAAAATGTGTGGAAAAACTGATTAAGATATTCAATACTGTGAAAAAATCGTACATGTTATGGATAATTTTCCTCAAATGGATTTATTATGTAGCATAAATAAACAATTGTATAGTACAAGTATTTATTCATACTGCATAGCTTCATTGAAATTTAAAATTCTAACATTATTGTGTAAATATAAAAAGTTGTTGTCCTTGGTAAATAACTAACCAATTATTAATTCACGAAATAAATCTTTAACAGAATTTTATTTTCAGAAATTTGTATTGTTTAAAAACAAATTTCCCCCCTAATCTAATAAATTTTTAAGTCCTTTATCTTATAAGAAAAATGACAAAAAAATGTCTTGTATAAAAATAAAAATTCATTGTAGCGTACGCTTCTCTAAAGATACGCTCGCCTTAATTAACAAATTAATCTCTCGTAAGCTGTTAGCCGAAAGGGGTTCTAGTAGGGATCATTTTAAAGGGATAGTTATCCCCTACAAATTAAGTAATACTAACTTTTTTAGTACCTCTTAACCTGAAGATAAAGCCTCAGCAACCATGTTTTAAAACTCGTTTCAATTTTCACTTTATTTTTAACTAACACATTCTCAAGTGGAACAAATTCAGTAGTATTCTAATAGACTGCTGTGATACTCCTTTTCATGTCCGTATTTCTAACATAAGTGTGATTACATTTCATGAATATGCATATTCTGATTAGAAATTACACTCACGTTTTTGCTGAGATTATTCAGACTTCCGAGGAGTTTTTATTAAGACACGTTTGCTGAGATTAATGTTCCATTTTACATCGAAAATTATCAATATCGTCTCTTCCATAATTTCAGAAGATAATCATGGTTTAAGATTTAATTTAAACTTTTAGTGAGTCTTTTGAGTATGGAAGTGCGGTCTCACAGACCACACCATGGTTCTGAAATATGGGTCCCCTTCTTCTGAACTTGCGGAAGGCTGCCGTTCTTATTAGATTTAGTTTTAGTTGCGCTTTCGCCGAAATTCATACGCGGTCCGTAAGACCGCACGGCCACGTTAGAGTCCAAATTTCATAGTTAAATTTCAATCTGTTTGAATGTGCATAAAACGCAAGATATCAAACACAAAGAACCTTAAACTTGATAAAGCAGATTATGCCCGTGCGGTCTATGAAACCGCACCGTGCTTCTGAATTTAGTGCTTTAAATTGACTATATTTTCAAATTTAATAAATATATGGAAATATCCATTTAGGCCTCTAAATTATCTGAAATAATATCTGGAAAATCGCAAGGGGCTCTTTCTTAAAAAGGGGGAGCTAAAATTTAAAAAAAATTCTAAAGCAGGCGTTTCATCCTTTCTGAGCAGTGATTGGAGATACGAGAGTGGATTGAGCTTTTTTTTAAATGTTCCTCTTACTCTCGTTGTTCGGAAAAATTGAGAGAAAATGTATACTGACAGAGAAAAATGTTTTTTTTTTGTGACATTATGAATGCCTTATCTTTCCGTCGAGCAACAAGTCGCCCTAGAATTTACTTTACGCTCAACTCTCGAGTGCTTTCAGATTAGTGTCAAGATTGCAGAAGCGTAGATGAAAAGTTAAATTGTTTTCACAGGACCATCTATTTTTTTTTCTTTTCTTTATTTCATTTTTATCAATTTTAATTAAAATGAATTTGAATGCATTAAAAAAGCTCAGAGAAACCTATTTTTAATTATTTTATTTGTAAAAAGAGAATATACGAAATAAAAATTACCAAAATTATAAAACTACCTTCAATTTAAACTTTCCGAATTAGAAATTTGGAAAATTAGATAATTGAATAATTGGACCAACATTTTGGAAGGATGGAAACAAAACTAAGTTTTGCTCCACTTTTCAAACGAGAAAGAGAGAACTTGGTATAATAAGGGATGGAAGATGTCTGAATAAATTTTATAACTAAAATTCGGCAAAAGTAATTGGATATATTACAAATTATTGGTAAAATATGAAATCAATAAAATAAAAATTTGTTTTATAGACTATTGATAAATTATTAAATATAAAGTAAAATTTACTTTAACATTTTTATTCAATTAAAAATTATTTTAAAAATAAAATTTTATTTGATTTTTTAAATTAAAGAATCCGAGATTATGTTATGTATTGGACTATAATTATTTATATCTGAGATTATATTAAAACAATTCTTACCACGTTTTTAATGAAAAACATTTGCGCTATTAGTCTATTAAATTCGTTTAGTTCATGGTGAAAAATTATGACATTTTCCTGATCAATTAGATGTCCAGTTTCGTCTTGGTGTTTAGATTGTTTGATTTTATGGTTTTTTGGATTTTGTCTAAAATTATCATGATCACTGAATTTTGTATACAACATCAGTAAGTTGAGAATTATCAAAACAATCATTGTCTAGTTTTATAAATATATCCAGTTTTGAATCAATTCGAAAAATTATTGTGATATTAAAATCATTGAGAATTCTTTTAATATCAAAATATAACTTTCTATGAAAAGTTATAGAAACTAAAGGTTTAAAAAAAATTTCTGACGATATTTGCATTTGTTTGTTTAGAAAGATAATCGTGCATTGTTTTAATTTTTTATTGATATGTGTTTGAATGAAGTAGAATTCAGATAATTCATAGAATTCAGCGAATTCATGGAATTCAGAACATTCATGGAATTCAGAGAATTCATGAAATAAAGAGAATTAATGAAATTAAGAAAATTCAGGGAATACGGAAAATTCATGGGATTCAGATAATTCACGAAATTCAGGGTATTCACGGATTTCAGGGAATTCATTAAATCCAAAGAAATTAATGAAATTCAGAGAATTGAGAGAATTCATGGAATACGGAGAAATTCATTAAAATCAAAGAATCGAGATAATTCATGGAATTCAGAGAATCCATGGAATTCAGATAATTCATGGAATTCATTAAATCCAAAGAAATTTATGAAATGCAGAGAATTGAGAGAATTCATGGAATTCAGATAATTCACGAAATTCAGGGAATTCACGGATTTCAGGGAATTCATTAAATACAAAGAAATTAATGAAATTCAGAGAATTGAGATAATTCATGGAATTCAGAGAAATTCATTAACATCAAAGAATCGAGGTAATTCATGGAATTCATAGAATTCATGGAATTAATAGAATTAATAGAATTCATGAAATTTATAGAATTAATGGAATTCAGAGAATTTGTGGAATTCAGATCATTCCTGGAATTCGGAGAATTCATGGAATTCAGATAATTCCTGGAATTCAGTTAATTCATTAAATCCAAATAAATTTACGAAATGCAGAGAATTGAAATAATTTATGGAATTCAGATAATTCAGATAATTCAGATAATTTATGGAATAAGGAGAATTCATGGAATTCAGATAATTCACGAAATTCAGGGAATTCATGGATTCCAGGGAATTCATTAAATCCAAAGAAATTATTGAAATTCACAGAATTAAGATAATGCATGGAATACAGAGAATTCATGGAATTCAGATAATTCACGAAATTCAGGGAATTCATGTATTTCAGGGAATTCATTAAATCCAAAGGAATTAATGAAATTCAGAGAATTGAGATAATGCATGGAATACAGAGAATTCATGGCATTCAGATAATTCACGAAATTCAGGGAATTTACGGATTTCAGGGAATTCATTAAATTTAAAGAAGTTAATGAAATTCAGAGAATTGAGATAATTCATGGAATTCAGAGAAATTCATGAAAATCAAAGAATCGAGATAATTCATGTAATTCAGAGAATTCAAGGAATATATAGAATTCATGGAATTTATAGAATTAATGGAATTCAGAGAATTCAGAGAATTCATGGAATTCAGAGAATTCGTGGAATTCAGATAATTCATGGAATTTAGGTAATTCATTAAATCCAAAGAAATTTATGAAATTCAGAGAATTGAGATAATTTATGGAATTCAGATAATTCAGATAATTCAGATAATTCCTGGAATTCAGAGAATTCATTAAATCTAAAGAAATTCATGGAATTTAAAGAATTGAGATAATTAATGGAATTCAGAGAATTCATGTAATTCAGGGGCTTCATGAAACTAAGAGAATTCATGGAATTCAGAGCATTCATGGAATTCAGAGAATTCACGGAATTCAGGGAATTCATTAAATCCAAAGAAATTAATGAAATTAAGAGAATTGAGATAACTCATGGAATTCAGAGAAATCAGATAATTCATGGAATTCAGAGAAATTCATGAAAATCAAACAATCGAGATAATTCATGGAATTCAGAGAATTCATGTAATTCAGGGGCTTCATGAAACTAAGAGAATTCATGAAATTCAGAGCATTCATGGAATTCAGATAATTTATGGAATTTAGGTAATTCATTAAATCCTAAGAAATTCATAAAATTCAGAGATTTCAGATAATTAATGGAATTCATAGAATTCATGGAATTTATAGAATTAATGGAATTCATAGAATTAATGGAATTTAGAAAATTCATGGAATTCAGGTAATTCATTAAATCCAAAGAAATTTATGAAATTCAGAGAATCGAGATAATTTATGGAATTCAGATAATTCAGATAATTCATGGAATTGAGAGAATTCATTAAATCTAAAGAAATTCATGAAATTCAAAGAATTAAGATAATTAATGGAATACAGAGAATTTATGGAATCCAGAGAATTCATGTGATTCAGAGAATTTATGTAATTCAGATAATTCAGAAATAAAGTTAATTTCAGTTAATTTCAAATTTTATTAATTCTTTTGTAATTCTTCTTTAATTAATTAAAAAAATCAAATTTTAATGAATTGTTTAAATTAAAGAATCCAAGATTATGTTACATATTGAACTATAATTATTTATATCTGATATTATATTTAAACAATTCTTTCCATTTTTTAAAAATTAAAAATATTTGCGCTATTAGTCTTTTAAATTCGTTAGGTTCATGATGAAAAATTATGACATTTTACCAATCAATAATTTTTATAAACTGTTCAGTTTTGAATCCATTCAAAAAATTTTTGTGATATTAAAATCATTAATAATTATTTTAATATCAAAAGATAACTGTCTATGAAAAGGTATAAAAAATAAAGGTTCAAAAAAATTTTTTCTTACAATATTTGCATTTGTTGGTTTAGAAAGATAATCGTGCATTGTTTTAATTTTGTTATTAATATGTGTTTTAATAATTTCCATAGGATAATTATTTAAATAAAGAGTTTTTTTTTTAAATTCAATGTTTGACTTGTGAAATGATTCATGTAATAATTCATGTGCTGTATCAATCAGATTTTTAACTATGGAAATTTTATGTTAACAACAACTTAACAACAATTCAAAAATTTATTTTTAAATTCTTTCTCTGGATTTTTATTTATTTTTTTGATACGTTGTGTTATCGTTTAATAGTTCTTGATTTTTTTGTTGTATAATTATTTATTAAGAACAACAGTAATATTACTTTTGTCAGCATGTGTAAAAAGTCATTGTTTATTAAATTTAATAAGTGTATGTGTTTTTTTAAATATTTTGTGCAAAAAATCTATCAACATTAATGATGTTATTATTCTGTAAAAAATTGATGTGATTTGTTTTATCATTCTATGTCTTAACAAATCACGATCGTTTGTATTATTAATTAATCGCAAATTTTACTCTAAATCATTGACAATAAATTATTTTAAGTTTGTTGGTTAAAAAGAATGAACTAAATTTTTTTTCCAAACCTTAAAATATCTTTAATTTTATTAGGAATTATGACATTGCTCAAATTCGTAATCCAAGTATCTTTAAAATCAGAATTAATTGTATCTTTATGTTTAGTTATATTAAAAGGTATTCTAAATATTACATTTTAAAGTCTTTTCCTAAAATTATTTTTTATTTCGTTAAGATGCATTTCTTTTTTGGTAAAATTGAATAAAAAATAAAAATCCGCTAAAAATCGTTTAAAATAATAATACTCGATCTATGATTTGACATTGATTAAAAAAACTAAAAATAATGAATAAAATACTTAATTCGATGAAAGGATTTCTTAATCTTCCAATGAATTGTTATTGATTGACATTTTTTAATCTTTAGGTTTACGAATTGTAAAATTCGAAAATTTTTGTTTTGCATCGTATCGAATTCAAATGACTTTAGATCAAATAAAAAAGTTTAGAAAAACTAAAAACCTTTCCGTCGATTAAGAAATGGATGTAATCAAAATGCAATTAATTAGGCGAATAGGTAATAAATGTTCAGAGTTTAACGTTAATTATTTGCATGTTTAAATCGATTTACTTTCATGAGAAAATGTAATTAGCCGCTAGGAGGTTATTTTTTTACACAAAGAGATAAAAAAACCACGAGAGTAAAAAGTTTATTTGGTGAGGTTATCTGACAAATTTTGTTCTATTTTTTATTGAGCTTTCAATAAATTAAAGAGGGACTTTTAGTCGTAAAGCTTCTGAGTTTACTAGGCTACTGGAAGGTATTTCAATTCCATTATTTTCCAACATAATAATTAATTTTATAGTAGTCTTTAAACATCACACTCAATAATGAAGAATTAAACTATGTAGGGTTTTCAATAAACAAAATATTTTTCAAAAACCACAAAAAATCATCCACTTTTATAAATAATGGCTCATCAAATATATTAATGAGTGTAAAAAATGTTTTATTTTAAAATAATTACTTTAGGTTTTCAAATCTTTGGAATAAAAATAAGTGTTATATTTTAAAATGACTTTACCTTCATTCACAGAAAGTAGATTTTTGTAAATAATTTTTATGTAAAATTTTATGACAATTATAATTTCATATTGTTCCTCATTTTTTATTTAAGTTTTTTTTTATTTAAAGCTTCGTCAATTTTTAAAATTATTTGTTATTAACAAATAAATAAATACGACAAAAATTTGCTGTATTTTCTTTATCTGACAATTGCAACTGAAAAGTAATTTTAATCCCTTTGCCTAGTTCTCCCCACTCCTCGAAATCACCGGTAATCATAAAATCCCCTTTTTCAGCACTTCCGAGCCCTTAAAATTAACGCAAAGTCCAAAAATCACCCCTAATTGTATAATCGCCTTGTCACGATCTTTTAAGCCCCTAAAATTACCCCTAAATTTCAAAGCCCCTTTTCCAGTCCTCCCTGCCCCAAGAAAGAACCCTAAATGTCAACGCTCACGGTCCAATCCAGTCCCAAAATTATTTTCTGATTGTATAATCGCCTTTTCGATCTGGCATTAGCCTCAAATATCACCCTCTAGTTTATATAGCTCATGTACATTTCGCCCTTGTCCGAAAAATTACTCCTGAGTGTAAAATTCCTTTATTGGGTGCTCTAAAACCCCAAAAATCGTCCTTTAGTGTACAAAACAACTTTTCCGCTCTTTTAATAACCAGAAAAATGATGATCCCTGACTGCAGTAAAATCTTTGTCACTCATAAGTCTAAAATCCCTTCATCTAGTTCTATTTATCCCCAAAAATCATCCTATAATATAAAAACCTCTATTTCAGGTTTTTCCAGCCTGAAGCCCCTTTTCCAGATTTTTCAAGCCCAAAGCCCCTTTTTCAGCCCGAAGCTCCATTTCCAGGGGTTTTCAACCACAAAAAGGACAGTCTACGCTTAATAGCCCTTTTTCCAGCTGTCATCAGCCCCAAAAATCACCCCTAAGTTTTTGTATTACATGTACGTTCCTCGTTGGACTCAAAAGTCACTCATAAGGCTCAATTCATTTATCCAGTTATCTTCATCCCCAAAAATCACTCCGTAATATAAAAGCCCGTTTTCCAGCTCAAAGCCCCTTTTCCAAGTTTTTTCCAGCCTCAGAGAGGATACCCTAAGCTTATTCACTCATAAGTTTAAATTCTACATACAGTACTCTCCATCCGCAAAAATCAACATATAATATAAAAGCCCCCTTTGCAGGTTTCCCAGTCTCAGAAAGGACACCCTAAGCTTAAAGTTCCCTTATCCAGTTCTTAACAGTCCTGAAAATTACCCCTAAGTTTAAATATCCTATGTAAGTTCCTTCTTGTACTTAAAAGTAGATCATGAATCTGAAATTCCTGCATTCAGTTCTCTTCATCTCCAAAAATCATACTGTAATATTAAAACTACTTTCCAGGGGTCTTCAGCCCAGAGCCCGTTTTCCGGGGATTTCCAGTCTCAGAAAGCACACTAAGCTAACAGGGCCCCTTTTCCAGTTCGCATCAGCTCTGAAAATCACCTCTAAGTTTAAGTACCCCATGCACATTTCTGCTGGAATCCAAAAATCACTAATAATAATAATAAGTCTGAAATCCTTTCATCCAGTTTACTTCGTCCCCAAAAATCATTCCGGTATAATATAAGCCCCTTTTCTAGCTGTTTCCAGAACCAGAAAATACATTCTAAGTTTAAAAACTCATAATTTTAAAATGTATGCCAAAAATCATCCTATAATTTAAAAGCCCCCTTTTCAGGGATTTCCATCCGCAGAAATAACCCCTGCGGCGAGAAAGCTCCTTGTCCATTTTTCTTTGGCCCTAAAAAGCTAAAATCCTTTCATCTAGTTCTTGTCCCCCTTGAAATTCATTCCCTAATATCAAAACCCCTTTTCCAGGTTTTTGAGCCTAAAGCCCCCTTTCCGGTGCTTTCCAGGGCCCAGAAAGAGCATCCGAAGCTTACAGGGTCCTCTTTCAAGTTCTCATCAATCCTATGAATCACACTTACGTTTAACTACCCATGTATGTTCCTCCTTGGACCCAAAAATCACTAATAAATCAAAAGTTCAATCCTTTAGTTCTCTTAATCCCCAAAAATTATCCTATAATGAAAAACCGCCCTTGTGAGATTTTTTCAGTCCCATAAATGACCCTTTGAGCGTAGAAGTTCTTTTCTTTTCTCTCTTTAACCCTAACACACACCCCTAAATTTAAACATCCCATGCAGGTCCCTCCTTGGTCCCAAAAGTCACCCATAAGTCTAAAATCCTTTTATCCAGCTCTCTTTATCTCCAAAGGTATTTTCCAGCTTAAAAATTACCCCCATAAGTCTAAAATCCTTTTATCCAGCTCTCTTTATCTCCAAAGGTATTTTCCAGCTTAAAAATTACCCCCATAAGTCTAAAATCCTTTCATCCAGCTCTCTTTATCTCCAAAGGTATTTTCCAGCTTAAAAATTACCCCCTCAGCGAAAAAAACTTTTTTCTATCTCTTATCAGTCCCAAAAATAACCCCTAATTTTAAATACCCCATATGCATCTCTCCCCAGGCGCAAAAATTTCCGTTAAGAGTAAAATCCCCTAGGCCCGCACTCCACAACCCTAAAAATGACTCCTAATTATGAAAACCCTTTTTTCACCCCTCGCCAGTCTCAAAGTTTACCCTAAAGTGAAAAACCTTTTTATCCAACTCTCACCAGCCTCAAAAATCTTTAGCGATGAAAATTGGATTACAGAAGGTAGAATTTTGAAATATTTTTTCTCAAATCTGATCAAAATTAATATTTTATATTGCATCTAATTTTTTCGCTTTGTTATTTACTTCAAAAAAAATGAGGGTAAAATCCCCTAGGCCCGCACTCCACAACCCTAAAAATGACTCCTAATTATGAAAACCCTTTTTTCACCCCTCGCCAGTCTCAAAGTTTACCCTAAAGTGAAAAACCTTTTTATCCAACTCTCACCAGCCTCAAAAATCTTTAGCGATGAAAATTGGATTACAGAAGGTAGAATTTTGAAATATTTTTTCTCAAATCTGATCAAAATTAATATTTTATATTGCATCTAATTTTTTCGCTTTGTTATTTACTTCAAAAAAAAAAATGAGGCACAGACTAATGGATCTTTGTCCTCTGGAATTAGGATGGTATTGAGTAAATAGCATGGGAAAGTTTTCCCTTCTTCAAATGCTTGAAAAATGACCAGGTTAACATGTAACCATTCATTCAAGTTCATTCGTAACCCAGAGAAGCTCGCCTAAACTTGTTAATATTTCAAGTCGCGTTTCACCATTATTTTCCATTAAGTTTTACCGCTGACGATTTTTTCCTATACATTCCTACTTCTTAAGCTTTCATTATTTTATTTTGTACTAAACTATACCAAAGGTTCAATTTTATGTATGAATCATTTTTTTCTACTGATCGATCAATCAGACTCACGGATTGTTCAGTAAAAATTCAGTGTTATAATTCTTTCACTGATTTCAATTATTAGAAGTTTAACATAGAACATGAAAAACAAAACATGCATTTTTTTAAATCAAAAATATTTTTTGGTTTCCGTTTTATTTGGTCTAAACAAATTATAAATAAAAACCTTCTATCGGATGAGTCAGAGTTTGTGTGAGAAAACTTTTAATTCACAAAGTGCATTACGAATTTACTTTACATAGTCCCTTCTTAACCTCGTTCTTTGCTTAATTACTTACTCTCAGCATCACTAATCAAGAAAATTTGCTGCATATTTTCTTCCTAATTAAAATTTTCAGAAGCTATTGCAAAGAAAAATTATTTATAAAAATTAATTGACTCGAAAACTACTGACTTTACTTGCACGTAATCATCAAAACTTGAACCTATCGACTCTTTCAAACTCGAAAAGATAGCTGGCAATCGAGTTCGGGATATAAACCAATTTAACTTTCACGTTAAGAAACTTTCTTTAATTGCAGTAAAAATGCTTGTCCAAAGTTGAAGGTTTAACGAGAAGCCGTTTATTAACATGTGGCTACTATTATAGATTTTACAGGTTTTCGAGTTTTAGCTGAACAAAAATTTCTAGCTGGATCAAACTTTTTCCTTAGAAGCGCAATTTTTGAAATTTCACTCTTTGACACTAGCTTTCTTAAAAATTCTTCTTCTTTCTAATGTTTTCAATTAAATTTTCTTTATACTCCTTAGTTTGCTTACATGCGAAATAACAAAATTAAATGCAAATTATTTTTGGTCTACTATTTTATTTTATTGTTATGGTAAGTTAATTCGTTGGGATACAAATCCTATTTCGTTGAAAATTTAATTATTCTTTTGAAAATTCAATTATTCTCTTAAAAAAATTTTTTGCTTCTAAAATTATCCCCAAATGTCAACACCCTTTTCCCAGTCCTCCCTGCCCCAAAAATGAACCCTAAATGTCAACACCCCCGGTACAGCTCTCCTTGCAGCACTCTTCAGTCCCAAGATTCTTTTCTCATTGTATTATCGCCTTTTCCATCTGGCATTAGCCTCAAATATTATCCTTCAGTTTACATACCTCACATATATTCCAACCTAGTCCAAAAAATTATTCCTGAGTGTAAAAATCCTTTATCGGGTCTCTACAACCCCAAAAATCGTCCTTTAGTATACAAAACAATTCTTCAGCTCCTTTAATAACCAGAAAAATGATGATCCCTGACTGCAGAAAATCTTTGTCACTCATAAGTCTAAAATCCCTTCATCTAGTTCTATTTATCCCCAAAAATCATCCTGTAATATAAAAACCTCTATTTCAGGTTTTTCCAGCCTGAAGCCCCTTTTCCAGATTTTTCAAACCCAAAGCCCCTTTTTCAGACCGAAGCTCCCTTTCCAGGGTTTTTCAACCACAAAAAAGACAGTCTACGCTTAAAAGCCCTTCTTCCAGCTGTCATCAGCCCCAAAAATCACCCCTAAGTTTTTGTATTACATGTACGTTCCTCGTTGGACTCAAAAGTCACTCATATGTCTCAATTCATTTATCCAGTTATCTTCATCCCCAAAAATCACTCCGTAATATAAAAGCCCACTTTCCAAGCCCCAAGCCCCTTTCCCAGGCTACCTACAGTTTTCTTCATCCCAAAAAATCAACCTATAATATAAAAGCCCCCTTTTCAGGTTTTTTTAGCCCCAGAAAGGACACCCTGAGCCTAAAGTCCCCTTTTCTAGTTCTTATTAGACCTGCAAATAACCCCTAAGTTCAAATATCCAATGAAAAAATCTAAATGAAAAAAATGCAAATTATTTTTGGTTTACTATTTTATTTTATTTTTATGGTAATTTAATTCGTTGGGATACAAATTTCATTCCGTTAAAAATTTAATTGTTCTTTTGAAACTTCAATTAATCTCTAAACAAATTTTGTTACAAGTTCGGCTATTTAGTTGAGTATTGACTTCTTTTATTCGAAATTAATTTTATTGGAAGTCTCAAGATTTTAATTGAGAATTTATTTCTTTTGGTTACAAGTTTAAACATATAATTAGAGACATTAGTTTTTTTTGGTTAAAAATTAACTTTTGTAACTAAAATAGTAACTCTTTGTTTTTCGTCGAAAATTGATATTATGTACTTTTTACTGATAAATAATCTTTTGTAGTAGAAAATTGATGAATTTTTTCTTAAATTTTTTTTTTGTAGAAAACTTATTTCTTTCTTGTTTTAAGCGATTTTTAATTTTAGTTAAAAGTTCATCTCTTGGATTAAAAAATTAACCATTTCGTTAAAAAATCGATTTTTATATGTAGAAATGTTATTACTCGATTTTTGGTAGAAAATTTATACTTTTAAATTATAACTGATCTATTTTAGTTGAAAATTTATGATTTTATTGATTCTTCCTTTTCAGTAAAAAATTTAACATTTTGGTTGGAAATTCATGATTTTTGGTTAAAATGCAACTCTTTGCTTAAAAATGTATCTATTTTAGTTAGAAACGTAAATATTTTATTAAACATTTGTCTTTTTTAAATATAAATATTTTTTATTTTAAATAAAAATCTGTTTCGATAGAGATATGAACTTTTTTTTGAGAATTCTTTTTTTTCTGAGGATTTTTGTCTTTGATTTGAAAATGCAACTATTAGGTTTAAAATAAGTTTCTTATTTCTTTTCAAAATAATATTTTAAAATTAAAATTTAAACGATCCATTTTTAGTGAATAATTTACTTTTGTTATTTAATGATGTAACTATTTAGTTTTTAAATACATCCTTCTCAGTTAAAAATTCATGTTTTTGTTGTTGTGAATAAACCTTCCTTTTTCGTAGAAAATTAATATTTTTTGGTAAAGTCTGTTGTTTAAAATTAATTCATATCCACTTTCATAATAATTCATTTTTTTAAATTAATTTCTTTTGTTAAATACCCCACTATTTTCTTGTAAGTCCTCTTTTTTTAATTTATGCTTTTATTTGAAAACTGAACTATTCCATTTTTGAGTAACAAAATTATCCTTAATAAATTAAAAATTAAACTAATTGGTGGAAAATTAATCTTCTCGGTGGGACTTTTAGCGTTGTTGGCTAAAAATCCAGCGCTTTAGGTGAAAACTAAACTATTTTCTTGAAAATTTAATTATTTTTCAACAAATTCAATGTGAAAGCCAGATTTTTGGAAAAACGTTTAACTGTTTCTTAGCAATTCAATTGATCTTTTTTAGTTGAAAATTAATTTATTTTTCAAAAATTCCTCTGTCTTCTAAAAAATATTGTTTTATTGTAAATTCAACTATTTTCTCAAATTAATTTTTCGGACGAAAAACTTCCCACTTTGTTAAAATATTTGCCTCTCTTTCTTGAAAATTTTTTGTCAATTTTGTTCGATTTTAGCATAGTATGTTTTATTTATTATTATTATCATTATTATGTATATTTATTTATTCGAACTATAAAAAAAGCTTTACAAACGTATGAGAAGCTTTTAAAAAATTCAACTATGCGCCTACTTTTACTTAAAATTAATTTCCAATGATGATCTTTCATTGTTATTGAAAATAGAATAAGAAAAAAAAACTGACTTTGGGTTTGCATAATTTTATAATACTTGTTATTAGAAGAAAAACTGCAAAATATTTTAACCATTAATATAGAAACTTACTATTAAAAGCGGACTAACAATTTAAATAGAAAAGCCTGAAATTCGAATTATTATAGTTTTTAATTAATAATTACATATTGCATATTAATTACAATATCGTAAAAATTTAACGGCTTTTTTCAACAAGATTTTTTAAATTATTTATTGATTAACGTACAGTCGGTTTAAAATAATATTTGTCATTCTCAATAAATCACTTTTTTCTATGTTTAATAAGAATATTTGCATTTGTATTGGTTAAAAATAAAAAATGCATCTAATTTCGCAGTTACTAATGTTAAATAAATATCCCCAAATTTTAACATTAAGTGTGTCGTATTTTAAATGCAATCAGGAATTACTTGTTTATATCTCACAAAATAAATTTAAAAAGTAAATAAATTGTAGAATGTTCAACTATTAGTTTCTTTAAAAAATTTAACTCTGAACGAAAGGTTTTAAATAATGTATCGTGTAAACTTTTTTAAATTAAGAGTTGCGGGTTTTCGGCAGTCGATATAAATTTTATTTTTTGTTTAAACATTATTTTATTTTATTTCAAAATTAAAAATCATTGAGAAAATTATTTGCACTATTGAACTTTGTTTATTGAAAGAAATTTTTATTTAAATTTTAAATTCTGCCTAAATCTAACAAATAAATAAAATAAAAAATATAATTGATTTCACTTACTTTTAACTGGGTCAACGAACATTTTATATGATAAATATCATTCATACGTACAGTGAATATTTGTCAAACAAAACAAAACAAAAAATTTTCCCAGAACTGAACATATTATTTATTAAATTTCTGCCTAAAAACACCAAAAGATAATATTTATTATTGTCAAAACAATTTTTACAAACGAGCTCGCTTATTTGTAATTGTTATGTACAGAACATTTTTATTTTGTTATATACAAAATGTCTACAACAATAAAAATTGATATTGACTGCCAAAATACTGTATCAAAATATTATTTGTTAAATAAAAAGAAATGATCAAACAGAGAATAAATATTATTATAAAAATTAAAAAGAATTGAAATTGTTTAAAAGAATAGTTAAAAACAAATATTAAAGCTTTTTAACGATTTTAAATGTTTTTAAGGAAATAAGGAAATTTTTTAATGTAGTGTCGTGCAATAAATTTCTCACACTACTACTACTACTACTTTTTGTGGGAAAATATTCATTACAACTCAACTGTTTCCAATTTTAAAGCTACATTGTTCTATGGCTGAATTCATTCAAACAAAAAATTGTTTTAATGATTTACAAATTCTCAAAATTGGAAATTATGGAATCATGGGAAATATTTTTTACAAAAAACGAACCCTGGTTGATAAATATCTACCCATTATTCAAAAATTAATTTTAAAAAACTCAATTAAAAAATGATAGTTTAATTAATTATTTTTATTAAATTTTAAACTTTCTTGGTTAGAAATAATTTTGTCTTTCATAAGAAATCACTGATAATATTATTTTAATTCTTCATTTTTAAATTATTTTTTATTTTGCAATATTAGTATTAAAGGAAGCATCAAACAAAATTTTGAACCATCCCAAAGGATTTCCAAAATTATCAAAAAATTATCTGGAAGATCTTAGAGCAATGTTTTTAATTTTTGATAATTTAACAAATAATGTTAATAAAAATTTTAATGGTTTTAAAATATAGAGTTTAAAAAAAACACAATTTTATTAAATACATTTTTTGAAGCAAACGTAGATTTTTTAGGATATTTTATAAAAGATTAGAAGCTTTTAAATAATTTTAGAATTAATTCATTTCGGTTAAACAGATGCTTAAAAATGAATCTTATGCTTAACAATACTTTTGTTCTTGAAATAAAAACTATTAAATTTTACGTTGAAAATTCACCTTTTTTAGTTAAAAATTTAACTACTTGGTGAAAAGTTGAATTAATTTGATAAAAACTCATGATTTCAGTTCAAAATTCATGTATGTTGTTTAGAATGTGTCTTGCTTGGCCAACTATAATTTTTTTTGATTAAAACCTAAGGATTATTGATTATGGATTTAACTATTCTGATTAAAATACACTTTTTTTTGGAAAATATTTCATCTTGTTTAAGTAAAAATACAACGAATTGAAAACCTATCTTCTTGAAAACGAATAATTTATATTGTATGGTTTTTAAATAACTATCAATCTAAAAAATTCAATAGTTATTAAAAAACTCTATTTTATATTAAAAATTGCTTTCCCATTAAATCACAAAAATACAAGCGCACGCTTTCTGCGTACACGCCACTATGCGTCTGACAAATATTGAATCGCACTACTTACCGCAAAAAGCGCAACTTGTGGGTCACAGGTGTCGGCTGTCCGTCAATTGTCGAAAATAAGGACCAGTTGTCAGTTGCGGTTAATTCAAATCCCGGCGGTAAATTGTTAAATCTTCCGAATCACGGGCTTAACTAAACGTCCCCTTTTAAATAATAATAATATTAATAATAAAAACACACGAGCACACGAATACGATATACGATTAGCGCGAATGGAAAGTAAACTGCGAGACCACTTGTAGCGCCGGCGGATGACCGGGCGCGTAAACCAGACTGGCGGGTAGGCAAACAGGTGAGAGGGTCGCGTGTCTCATTTCCCTCTCTCACTCTCTCTTTTCTCTTTCCTCCTATTCCTCCTCCTCCTCCCTGAAATCTTCCCCATTGCCGACAACTCCCAGATAGCCATGGTCCTCCCTTCTCCCGAGCAGGAAACCAGTCAGGGGTGGCTACGAGCGCTTGCGTCAAAAGCTCGCCATCGATCTATTTCAGCTCACCTACGTGGCGTCTCCTGCCAGGCCTTGCCTGCCTGCCTGTTTCCTTTACTTCATTGCCTGCGAACCTGTCGACTCTCCTCTCGCTCTCCAACGGGCATTTACGCCCAAGAGTCTGGATTAAGAACGAAATGAAGCTACAAGGATCTTGCAGGTCTTAGTCAGGACCTACAACCACAAGAGAACACGACACGATCTCAAAGAGACACTAGTGTGCTAATCGGAGGGAATTTACAATGTACTTCTCTAGTAACATTATTTTTATTATATTTTTATTATTATTATCATTGTTTTTATTATTGGTAGGAAATCTGCGAAGACAGCTAATGGGTCATAAAGATCTGCTGGGACGTAAACAAACACTGAAACGTAAACAGCCCATGGTACTTTGGAAAGACATTGGGACGTGGAAATCCAGAAACACGTGGACAAACACTAAAACGCTGAAAAACACTAAAACATGGACTGTCACTGAGACGTAGACAGACACTGGGAAATGAACAAAATACCTAAATGTTGACAGCTACTGGCACATGGAACAACACTAAAACGCAGACAACCCTTAGGACTTTGGTCAGACATTAGGGCGTGAAGAAACACCGAAACGTGGAAATCCACTTGGACTTGAAAACCCACTAAAACGTAGACGAACACTAAGTCGTGGACAAACACTGAAACGTGGACAGACAGTGGGACTTAGATAGTCTTTGGACATGAAAAAAAAACTTAAATATTGACAGCTACTGGGACGTCGAAAGACAATGTAACATGGACAGCCACTAGGACGTAGACAAACACTGAAACGTGGAAATCCACTTGGACGCATGAAAAAAAAAATGAAACGTGAACAGCCACTCAGACTTAAACAGCCACTGAGACATGAAAAAACACTAAAATATTGACAGCTGTTGGAAAATGGCCCTTCGAACGTTGGACAGCCATTAGGACGTGAACAAACACTGGAACGCTAACAGCCATTGGGATTTGGAAAACAATTGTAACATAGAGAGCCACTAGGACGTCGACAGCCAATGCGTTGTGGACAGCCACTGAGACGTAGACAAAAACTGAAACGTGTACATCCCCTTGGACGAGTGAAACCACTAAAACAAGTACAAACACTGAATCGTAGACAAAAACTAAATCGCGGACAAACGCTTAATCGGGGACAGCCACTTGGGCTTCGGACAGCTACTAGGGCGAAAACAAACTATACAACGTGGACAAACACTGAGAAGTGGAGAAGCACTGGAACGCTGACAACCACTTGAACGTGAACAGCCACTGGGATGTAAACAAACACTAAAACGTGGAAAGCTACTGGGACTTATGATAATTACTGGGACGTAAACAAACACTGAAACGTTAAAATCCATTTGGACTTATAAAACCACTAAAACGTGGACAAACAATGAATCGTGGACAAACACTAAAACTTTGTCAGCCAATTGGACGTGGGCTTTATTATTATTACTATTATTGTTTTAAGTGAAATTCAGATTCGGGTTACAGGAGGGAATAAATAACCCTTGCAATCTGGTCTATAATCTCCTTTGAATCTCTAGTGATCCCTGTCAAAAAAATACTATAGGCACTTCAATATACATTTATAATGATTTATATAATGAACTTCTAATATATTTTTTTTTTTTGATTTTAGAAAAATCAGTATACAAACTCATTACGAGGTAATAAAGTTAAACTATGGAAAGGATTGATGCCAAGCATAGAGAGAGAACAAACGAATCACCGCGTTTTCACACAGTTGAAAGATTTCAAATACTGCAATGAATTGAAACTAATTTGATTTAAAGGGAGGTAAAAGGATTTCGTACATTTCATCAAATTTCCGGGAAACATAAGGTATTCTGTAGCATTACTATAAGCATCTTCTTCTTTTAGAGATCTTTAATAAATAAGTTCAATTTAATTTAAATTTAACAGATTTTGATTTTTACTTATTTTAATACACTATTATGATTTCCGAAGGAAAAGTTTCAAGATATTTCAAGGAATTAGATCGATTATCAAGATATTTAAAACAATCAAAGAATTTTAAGGAATTTTTTAGGATTTCGAAAGATTTTATGGAATTAGGAGGGAACTTTGACAAATGAAGAATTTCAAAAGATTTTAATGATTTTATTAAATATCCTAAGATTTCTCATATTTACAAAATTTATAGGGATTTTAAAGATTCTTGAGAGAAATTTAAGGCAAAAGTGTGATTTTTTTAAAATTTTTAAGGGATATCAAATGATTTTTAGGCACTTATTGTAATAAATTTTTATATTTTTCAAACAAGAGTTTGCAACGGAGCTTAAGATATTTCAGAGGATTTGACAAATTTAAAACTAGAGAATAAAACAACCTTTTAGAAAATCATTTTCATAAAAATTGGATATTATTTTTATTTTTTTGTCTTGATTTTTGATCCAGTAAGTTGATTTTGAAATTTCTGAATACTGATTCGTATTCATAGCACCAAAAAAAGTGATTTTAACTGAACTGGAACATTAAAAAGAAATATTTTCCTAATTTTGGAACCACAATTTTTTTTCTGGCAACAGACTTAAAATCAGAGACTCAAAAAACCCTGTATAATTTTCACTGATATTGAATATGATTTTCAGCTTTTTGGTGTCTATTTTAGATTCGTATTTTTCTCATTGTAAATTCTAAGAACCAATTTAAAACTAGGAACCCAAAAAATACCAGGAAATTTTTTTTTGATTAAAATTTATTTATTAGTTATTTTATTTTCGAATTCTATCATACTCTATGATCTACAATAAGTACCTCGCGTGCTTATCTTATATGTAAGTCTGTAGGAATCATTATTCTGCTTCTTTTGTATTGAATGAAATAGGGGCTTCGATTATGTGAGCTTTGGAGAAAAAGAAAATAAATAACAAAAATTGGAATTTTGTATATATATATATATTTGGTTATTAGATCGATAAAACCTATACTCATGAAAAATAATTTTTTTTCTTAATTAGATAAAGTAGACACTAGGACCGATAAAAAGTGTTTTGCAGCGTATTAAAACGTTAAATAAGTTGTTTAAACATGCTGCTTCCATAATTGCCCCATGATGCCCTACCTCACCCTTACCACCCCTACTCACTCTCCTCCCACTTCATCCTTTGCTTCCTCTTTCTTCTCCAATTTCTTCCTCCTCTACTTCCTCTATCCCTCACTATCCCAGCTAATTTTCCACTTTCCCTACTCCCTTGCTCATTTCTTTAAGCTCACCTATCTGTAGCCCACTAAAATCCAGCCCCTAACTTCTCCTCCCTACTCAGTTGGACTTTCACACATTTCCCCTATTTTTCATCACTTCTACTCACTTTCCATTCTAGCCCCTCTAATTTCTATCACTTTCTCTACTTTTTCTCCCCTCATTTCTTATCATTTCTCCTCACTTTCCTGACTTCTCTATTCCTCACCCCCCTTCCTTATGCTAATTTCTCTTCTCTTCTTCTGATTGTCCACACCTTATTTCCCCTCACTCACCCTCCTCTAATATCTTTTTCTCCCCTTCCTTTATTTCCCTTACTTTCTAAACTCTTAATTCTTCTCATGTTTTTTTCTTCTGCAATTCTAAATACCCGTTACTCTCCACACTTCTACTTTTTATTTCCTCCTTAATTTCCCTATTTCTTCTCTGTAAATTTTGCCTTAGTTTTTCTAGTTTAGTTATATTTAACATTAATTCCCCCTTATTTTCCCTCACGGGCCATACTTTCCTACTTATAATTTCCACTACTTCCTCTCATCTTATTTTCTCTTCTATCCTCCCTCTTATTTGAGTTCAGAATTTCTCAAGAATTTAAAAAAGTCAAATCAATTCAAAAGATAAAATAAATTTTAAACAAAACGAAAATTTTTGAAAAGTTCGAAATAAAATGTTGAAACATTGCTGCATTTTTAAAGCTTTAATGATAAAAAACATATTATTATTAATTTAAATTTTAAGGCGACATTTAAAAGTATTTACAAAATGGTCGAAAAAGAGTCTGAGAAAGGAAAAAAAGTGGGATTTTGAACATAGAAAGCTCAAAACGGAATTTCGGGGTGGGGATAGTGGGATAGCAAAAGAGAGAGAGAGAGATAAAAAAAGGAACATAGTGATAAAGGGTTTGGAGATTAGAAGGGAAGGAATTGAAGGAGGAAGTGCAAGATTTGCGGAAAAAGGATAGATGCTAAGGGATAGATGGATATATAGGAAGCTCTAAGAAGAGAGAAAAGGTACTAGTAAAGAAAAAGAAAAGATAAAAGGAGAAAAACTAGGTTAAAGTTACGTAAAATAAGAAATAGAAGAAACAAAATGATATGATGGTAACGATCGCAATAATGGAGTCGTGGTTAGATGAAAAGTGATCGGGAAAGTTGTTCAAAAGGTTAGAAATAGCGGGTCAAAAATGCAAAGAGGAAAAGTAGAAAAGGCAGCTAATTTGGAGGAATGGTAATAAGAGTAATGAACTGATATATAACAGAGAAGGATAAGTAAAATATCAAAGAAAAAAGAAGGATGAATGGTAGAAGAGGTACAAGATACTGAATGGTGAGAAAAGACAATGTTTGAAGAGCTGGGTGGAGATAAAATGATTTATCTTAAACGGGAATATAGAGGGGAATAAGAAAGGGAATCTACTAATTTAGAAGGATAAAAGGGAACATTAATTGATGGAGGACCAGGTAACAGAGAAAGTCAAGAAACTAGAGGTAGTTTTTTAAATAGATTTGGGACAATTTCTTATAATAGTGAAATCAGTGGGAGAAAAAAGTTGTACAAATTTATATTAAAAGAATTCAATTGTGAAAGGAGCAGTAAGAGAAGATTGGTATGTGCAATAAAAGAAAAAGTTTAAAGAAAAGGTCAGAAACATCATCATGGGAGAGGGTAATATTAATTAGGAGACGGATATAATGATAAAAAAAATAAAAAGAGTATTAAGGTGCAGAAGCAAAAAGTTAGCGAAAAAAGGAATAGCAGTGGATTGAATAAGGAACGTGAAGATGAGAAGAAGGTCAATAAGAAAGCAGGAAAATGAAAAAAGGGGAAAGTTAGAAAATAACAATATATGAGATGTTAGAAATAAAGAAATATGGAAGAGCAAAGATTATGGCGACAAGTGTGGTCAGAGTTATAGGAAGAAGGAATACTACTACCCTTAGCGAAAAGAGCCAAAGGGTAGTAGGTCAGAGGTTATAGAGGAGTAAAGCTAATCTCATAATTATACAAATTAGATGTTACTACTTTATCAGAAAGATTCAAGAAAAAAGTTAAAAATGAAAAAAGAGCCAGCGAATGAGAAAGGGTTTAGGAAAGGAATGGAAGTGGTGAAAAAAATATGCGGTGTGGAATAAAGAAATCGAACTTACGAACTATAGAGCGTTTTATATTGCGTGCTAAATAAAAATAAAAGAATCAAAGGGAGCGAGAAGCAATGAAAGCAATGTTCGTGGGCTTGCGAGTTTCGTTTGACTCAATAAACCAAGTCGAGATAAAAAAAGATATTTTAAAAAAGGTTATACGAGAGGTGGAAGACGAGAGTGCTTAATAAAGTTAGTATCGGAAATTTTTCCAGAGACAAAAGGTAGATTAAAGGTCGGAGAGAAAGTAGGAGATTGTTTCTCGATAATGAGAGGAGTAAGAAAAGAATTTTCTCTGAGCTAAATTTATTTAATATAATAAGCCAAGGCTTATGAGAAGAAATGAGGAGAAAATGATAAGGAGGAGTCAGGATAGGAGAAGAGAAGATACATACGGGCAAACTCGGATGGTAAAGTGTTCATGATAAAGTAGGAAGAAGGACCAGAGAGCCTAGTTACAGGAATAGAGAAATATTTATATAGAAAAAAACTTGAATTTGAATATAGAAAAGATAAAGATAATGAGATGTGGAAAAGGTGGAAGAATAAAAAATATTGGACTAACTTGCAAATAAATGCAGATCATGGAACTTATATGAGAGAAAGAAAAGAGGGAAGGGGAGGAGGGCAGGGTAGTTAGAGACGAAGCTAAAGGAGCGTAAAGGAGCGTAAGAAAGGGGAGTTGGCGAAAAAGTGTTTAAAGAAGGTAAGATGAAAGAGAGGAAAGATGATAGAATTAGCGAAATGGGAAGAAGAAAGGAAGAATTGGAAAGATGGGACTGGGAAAGACAATCATAGAAATACAAGGAATGATTTGTGTGTAAGATGATAAATAAGAAAGGTGTAATATACTATTTATGAGAGGGTTGGGGAAAGAGAAGATGGACAAAAACCACAATATTTAGACTTTTTTTTAATTTTTTTTCTGAAAAAATTTCTTTTCTTTCACCTCGCTAGGGGCATTTTTATTATTCGTTTCCCAGCGGAAAGAAGGAGAACGGGGTAAAAAAATGTGTTAGAGATTCTGGGAAAGAATACATTAAGTGAGGGGTGGATTAAAGACTTTGTGGTCATATTGTAAGAAAACGGAGGCTATGTCAGCCATTAGGCGACATATTATAAATTTTTAAAAAACAGTTATTTAAATTTTTCTATTGTTTTAAAAACTATTTTTTTTCTCGAAAGCAGGTCGACACTCACGCATGGTGCGAAATTGATTTTAGAAACTTAATTACTTATAATCCGTTTTCTGATGAAGATTTTTAAAAAAAGTTTGCAAATTTTTCGAATGCTGGCCCTGAAACGTTACAAATCGATAATAATCTAAGAACTTTAAGATTCACATTCATATTTCAGATTTCACAATATTTCCCCCACTTTGTTTAGAAGGAAATTATTGAGTAAAAAACGAAAATCCTTTAATGAAAATTTAAATATTTTCTAAGATTTATCTATTGTTTCAAAAGTTAAACTACTTTTTCTAATAAAATAATGTTAAAGGGAAATTTAAATATTGTGTCAAAAATAGGCTTTACCGTTTGACAATGAATTTTTTTTCTAAAAATGTAACTGCTTTATTTTTCGACGAAAATTGATTTTTCTTATTACTATTTGGTGTTTTTTAGTTGGAACTTCAACTATTTGTTTTAAATTTAATGTATTTTAATGAAAATTCGGTGGCTCAGTGGTTAGACGCTCGGACTTCACCTCAGAGGTCCGGGGTTCGATCCCTGAGCCGCTGCCTCTGGAAATTTTTCTGTGTACCTTTACCGAGGTTCTGGTGGTTCGGAACCCACCTTAAGCTGTAGGTCCCCCTCCCACCACCAAAAAGGGTGTGGTAGGTGTGTTAAGGAATAGGAAGAGGGTGAATGAAAAAATGTAAACCCTTAGGGGACACATTAGAAGCTTCCACTACTACTAGTGGAAAATACATTTTCTTGTTTGAAAATTTACAGTATTTCTTTTAAAAAATGCAGCTGTTTAGTTGAAAAGTATTCTTTTTAGTAGAAAATTAATCTGTTTAGTAGAAAGTTCATCTTTTGGCCATAAAAATTCCACAACTTTTTGCGAAAATCTGAAAATTTAACTTTCATTTTTTGTTTAAAATGTACTTTTTATATTTAACTGGAAGATTCAGCTATTGTGTATTTAATGTATTTCTTTTTTAATATTATCTTTAAAAAAAATCTAATCTTGTTTCTTGAAAATTCATCTTTTTGTAACATTTATGAAAATATTACAATTTGTCTCAAAAATTTCTGTTTTGCAATTGAAAATTTACACATATCTTTATTGAAAAATTAAAGTGTTATATTATCATATCATGCATATAGCAATTTTGAACCAAATAGTTTTTTTTCAACTAAAAAGGGTCAATTTTCAACCAAAAATGAAATAATTATATTTTGCAGTTAAAAACATTAATTTTTTAAACAATAAGACTTTTGAACACAATAATTGATTTATCAACTCAATGAACCTCTGATCAAAAAAATTATTTTTTAACAAAAGCACTTAATTTTCAACTGGATGATTTCTCAATCAAGAAAAATAATTTGGTCCAACAAAAAAAATTTTTAAACTAGTTAAATTTTTAACATACAATGTTTTATTGCATGCTTACAAAGTGTTTATATGGCATCTGACATGTAGAAATTTTTTATTAGAGTTCTTTTTTGTTTATTTTACCTTTGGCAATGTCAATCATGTAACTTTTTAGTTTGTATTGCACAGGGATTTCTAGTTTATTAAGTAAGGCGACAACGAAAACACTTCCTTTTTATATATTTATTTAATTCAGTGGTGCAATCCCTTCATAGCAAGTAACAATTTTATCATCTAAATTATGATTGTAATTTTTAAAACCCGATTATTGCAGACGATTATCCATAACTATGGCACTGAGAAACCTAATAGACTGATCTTTTGATATGGAGTAAACTATACAAGAGGAGATCAACTGAATTTACTAGAATACACAAAAAACACACTTTGTTTATTTAATTTCTTCGTCCAGAATTTTGGGGTGTGTACTCAATCCTTTTTCCAGCTCCCCCTATTTTTCGAGATTGGATGTGGCCTTCCTTAAAGCGTAGCCGAGGACGAGGCATTTCTGGGCCTTGCTTGGAAATGATCATCGGTGATACAAATAATGTTGCTTGGCAATTGATGGTACATACCAAATTCGGTTTTACCATAACGGTATTTGTATGTCCGCGGAGAATGGGCTGGTTGTCCGTTCTCTCCTAGTTGGATTGTACAAAAGTGGAGACCATCGTCATCATCACACCATATTGGATTAAGTTCACCAAGTTCGTTGCATCCAATGATAGTACTACCACTTATTACTGCATGCAAAACATGTTGGACTGGAAGTTGCTTAGTAGAATAGAATCTGTGCCTTGGTCCGTACATGTAATAAACGCCAGGAAGGAGTTCTGGTCTTATTCGCATTACCTTCAGAGGCTCATTTGATCTGCTGATGATATCGTTCGGATGCTCCCCTAACGGAATTCTTCGCAATGCGCAAACTGAAATTTTGCAGAAAATTTATTATTATTGTTGCTCGTTTGGTTCCCGACGCTTTAAATTACAAGTCCAGTAGTCAGTAACTCGACACCTATTGAATCCAAAAATTAAAAAAAAAAAAAACAGATGGGACGTTTCACGTCAACCGGATCACCTGCGCTCCCAAAATTTGAAGCAACGGAAAAATACGTGCGAGGGCTCAAA
>JAAAKG020136859.1:0-13070 GCA_010014905.2 Druon quercuslanigerum
TTACCCACTGTATATTAGTAAGAGTTTTTCTGTTTAAAAATGCAATATAATTTGACGTTATTCATTATAAAATTTATAGCTGTGAAGATAAGAATATCTTTTATTTTGAATACAAATTTTTAAATAAATTCCGATACATTTATTTAATTAAACCTTTTTATTTACGGCATTTACTGTAAGCAAATAATTTTAGGATAATCAAACCACGTGCGCCAAGTGTTTGCTTCATGCACGCACGCGCGTGCCTGACATGGCGTGCGTAGCATATTCGCCTCCATGGATGGCACATCTGAGTGGTGATCGGAAGGCACGTCGTGCGGATTAATGCGCACACATGCCTCCACAGTGCGCGCATCCTGCGCACAAATTATTGTCTGGGTAGTCACAGAGGAGAGATCGGTAATATCTCGAAACTCTTTTCCAGCTTTGTTAACAAAAATACGGGCAAGCAACTGATCACAGAAGAGTGATCGGCCACACCTCAAACCCCTTTTCCAGCTGGTCCTTAGAAAAGCACGTGCCAGCGACTAGTCACGGAACATTGATCGGTCCCGTGTGGAACCCCTTTACTAACTCGCTTAAAAAATACATGCACTGACTGATCACAGAAAAGTGATTCGTCACATGTCGAACCATAAATATCGTCCGTTAGGTACATAATAGTTGCAATATAACGGTTAACAGTAAAATTTGAAACAATCTTCAGTTAACTTTCCTATCCTAGCTTTTTATTCTTAGGTAATAGAATAGGTGCACTCCCGGGAATTTGGATTGGAGATTGGTCTGTACTCTGGGGAATTTAGAGTAGGGGGTTGGGGTGTACTCTGGGGAATTCGGAGTAGGGGTTAGTGTGTACTCTGGGTAATTTAGAGTGGGGGTTGGGCTGTACTGTGGGGAATTCGAAGTGGGTGGTTGACCTGTATTCTATAAAAGTACCAAAATTTTTAAATTTTTTGATTTTTTTTAATTTAAAAATTTTACTAATTTTTAAAAACTTTGCTAATTTTCAAAAGTTTTCCATTTTTTAATTTTTTTGATTTTCAAAATTTTCAAAATTTTTTTAATTGTTCTAATTTCAAAATGTTACCGATCTCATTAATTTACAAAATTATTTGGGGGGGGGGGGGAAGCCTTTACCCTATAAAATTTGTGAAATTTCAAAATTTTTCAATTTTTTTTCTTCAAAATTTTAATAATTTTTAAAATTATATTAGTGTTCAAAATTTTGGTCATTTAAAAAAATTTCTTATGTAACTTTTTAAAAGAAATTGTTATAAAAAGTTAAAGTTAAAAGGACAGGTGAATTATTTTAAAAGTATTTTTGATGGTTTAATGTGTTTTTTATTTATTTCTTGTTAAACAAAATGATTGTGGCGCATACTTTAAGAAATTTGGAGTACAGCACCATTAACATAACTATAGTAAGTGTTAACATAACTAAAAATCCAAAAAAAATCGCTACTGCGCATGATAGAAATATCAGCGTTCATACATCATTTACTGTGGTCAGTACTTTGGGAAATTTAGAGATGAGACCTTGGGAAACTTAGAGAGGGGACCTTGGGAACATTTTCATGCTGTATACGAGCTTGAAAAAGGATATAAGGAAGTTAAAGCACTTGAAGATCATTATTGAAATAGCAATAGGAATGTTTTATGTGAATATATTTCATTAATTACTAAAAACTAGCCGTATGTTTTTAAATTATAAAATAATTTTTATTTGGCAAAACAAAATTACAAGTTATTGCACGTACTTACAGCTTAAGTATATTTAGCAATTATATTAGCATGTTTTAAACTAAAGAAAATTTACAATTACATAAAATGTAATGAAAATAAAACACAATTCATTAAGGTAAACAACAAAAATGGAAATTAAATAGATTTGTGAATTTCAAACTTTAAGTGTTTGTAAATTAAAGCTGTCTACTATTATATTCTCGGACAGCTTTAAGTAAATTTTCTGCATACTTCGGATGCGTCTTTTTCACTTTATACTTAATCTACATTTTTTAAAGTTTGCATGATCTGATTCCACGCTTGCTCCGAATAGAACCCCTATCTCTAAATCTAAATAACTTTTTGTTTAAGCAGCGATCTTGTCAAGGTAATCTGATTCTAAATTTTTTTAAAACAAGAATCTACAATCTCTTCGAATGCGTCAAAACATGTAACAAATTGCATACAAGAAAAATTACAGGTTTTTGTGCAAATTTCACGTAAAACATCCACTTTGTTTACTAATGTTTTACACGAATTTCCATTAAATCCTGCACTTCCATATAAGATTCCTCGGCTGACATTACACTTTTTATCCCACATTTTACAAATTTGTTCAAATTTTTTGTACATACTATTGAATAAAGTGTTAACAACTCTGATCTACAAACGTTAATCGGTTGGTGCAATCAAGTAAATAATTTGCTTTTCTTTGTCTGATGAAATTATCGGTAAATTGCAACAATTTGATAATTGTTCACAATCTTCTTTTTTAGCCCTGTTTGCTTTCCAAGCTTTAAAATTTTTAATGCAACTCCCAATTGTTTTCAACACGCCTATAGCGTCTAAGAAATCTTTATGAGCGGTACACCAAGGGCACGGGTACGAACAGCTGTGAGACATCAGACTAATCATTATATTTAATAATTTTAGATCCGCTGAAACTTTACCTTCGAAATCCTTTAGATTTAGTAAGTCCCACAAAACTGATAAATTATCATGACCTATAAAAAATAATTTATTGACACCAGAATCTTTGAAATTCTTGGCAACTAGTCCTTCATAATAACTTTGCCATTTGATTTTGCTTGGAAGCACCAACTCATTGTCCAGCGATTGAATAGATAATGTTATTTTTAAAAAACCTCTACCTCCATCTGCGCAAATTCTAACGTACGCTTAATTTACTTCACGAGATTCCTTAACATCATCGATTAGTTTTTGAATATTTTTGCAAAATACAAAATATTCTTCTTTTGGCGTGTTTTCCGTTTTAGAGCTAATTAACTGGCATTTTGTTGCATCAAAATCGGAGTCAAGTGATTGATTTAAAGTTCTCATTTTGTCTTTTAGATTAGGTTCCAATATTTTTCTTTTTTTTTGTTGCACTTTGAAGTGATTTAGCGATTCCTAAAGTTGTCTTAGTTGACAAACCAAAATTAGTACTAATTTTCGATGAATTTTCAGCGGATATCACCCGTTGTTCACCTTCTTTTTTGTTTCGTGAAATACTAACAGCCATTGCTGTACCTTGTTCTCTTGATAACGATATCGAATCATTATTTTGACGCGTTTGATCGGTAAATTTTTCTGTAATTACCTTACACACCAAGTATTCTTTCACTTTCTGATCTAATGATGAATTCAAGTTTTGCATTAATTCCTTTTTTGTACAATTATGACGTTTACCTTTTGCGATAATTGATAAACATTTTCCACATTTTTTATTTGCAGATTTTTTTTCTTTGATTTTTTTAAATGATTGTAGCAGAGGTGCTTGAAAAGTTATATTTACTTTGATCTTTCAGTATAATACATATTTCACAAGAACACGGCTTTCCAAAACTTGATCGAGTATTATTGGCTAGCTTAAAATTAGAATAATCAGCAGGCATCACAATAGAATTATTATCAGAATTTTCATTTGCATAAATCTTTATTTTTCAATTCGCACATAGTGCTTTCGGCAATCGGTCATCGTTACTGTCACAAGTGACATGCTTATTATTTAATTTTTCAAGTGTATCTGTTATTTCAAAAAGAATTTTTTTCTCTTTACAGAACAAGCACAATTTTAAACGACAATCACTGTGCCACATCGCACGCACTATGATTTAAGCTACTGGTTTCAATTTTTATCCACTAACTAAAAGTACGAGACATAATTTAATTTTGATGCTCACACTTCAATGTAACGATACTAACTGACAATATTAAAAATAATAATATATACAACTCAAAAATATTGGACTATCGAATGATATCGAAATAGTTTGAAAGATTATTTACGTCTTTTATTATGAAATAGAAGAATGTATATAGTTATGAGTAGGCAAGTAAATATGCATACCATTGCAGCCATTTAATGTAAAAAAATGCATTTAGTTTTATGTAAGCAAACCTATAGTGCGTTGGAAGATCATTTTGTTCATTATTTAACTGTTTAAAGATAATAATCTTTTATTCTTAATGATCGATAAAGTAAATAATGACATTATCGATATGTAGTAAAGAAGAATAAGCATTATCATGACCGTTTTTGTAATAATTTTCAAGTACTCTAACTTGCTTAAATACTTTTTTAAGCACGTATCATATGGTTGTACCAGCTTATTTAGCGTTCACGAATAAAAAAAACGGCTCAGGGGAACATTTTAAGTTCATGAAAAATTGATTTTAGGCACCATTTACAACAACTTCCCAATCGTAACTTTGGGGTCCTCGAACTTTTCATGAAAAATTATTCATCCCCACCGTGTCAGGTAATGGGTATTTGAGAAACAGATGGCTGCACTAAGCGACTGAATATTAGTGATGAGTGACGACTCTTCTAAAAAAAACTGCATATTGAGGAACGTCAAACATATTTTAAACATAAGGATTGTTATTGCAACATATAGCAATAAATACTGCCCGAAAAACTTTATTTTCGACGTTTGCTGTTGCTACGAGCATTTCACGACGCCCTTCAAATATCGATATAGATCAAATATCATCCACGTTTTAGAGCCATTTTGAACAGAAGCCGTCAAACTAGGCAATTATCCCTATTCTCTCGTTTTGTCGGCTCGGATCCTCCTTCATGGTTATTTTATTTCTGGAACAAATATGAAACGAGAAAAGAAAAACTCGTCCTTAGTGTCAATTGTCATGGAAAATAATTGTTTTTTTAAATCGATTATCCTTTGAGTCTTTTATGTTTGAGTTGAGTTGCTGTTATCTTATTCAGTTATAAAAAACCTAAATCTTCCTTACAAAGAGATGTATTTCTTTTTGTAATTCTTATTACGTTTTCCCTTTTTCCTCTGGCTTAGAACGAAATGTTACTTTTGTCTTGTCTTAGGAGTCAAAAAAACTGTTATCTTCCAAGTTATTTATTAGAGTCGTTTTACAGTAGTTGTGTTCATACTGGTTATAAAGTTTGGCTGCCTTTTTATATGCATTATTTGATAGTTTCGTTACCCTTTTTAAAACCTCATATCCTATTTTAAATTCTGTTGTTCTCATTTTGAAATTGTAGATGTTCGCTTGTCTATTATTTGCCTAGTCTAAGTTTTTCTAGACTTCCTCATTTATAATTTGTAACACGTAATTTACGCCTTTATTGTTTAAGAATGTACGGCTCCTAGTCCCGTATTACTCGCATCTGTTTCAAGATAAAAGGGTTGAGTAAAATCTGGGCAAGTTAAAATTGGTGCTGATGTTAATACGTCTATAATTTTTTTTAATGTCTCATCTTGTTCTAATCCCCAATGCCATATTCTATCTTTTTTTAACCTGTTCATCGGTTCTATTACTTTCGTAAATTGTGGAATACATTTTCTGTATCAACTTGCCATCCATAGTACACTCTGTAATTGTTCAATATTTATTAGTTTAAGGAATTATAGGATTGTTTCTATTTTTCATTTTCAACTCGTTTGTTGCGATAGCAATGTCGTCTAAATAAGGAAAAACGTGTGGCTGCAAGTCTGGTGTAATGATTTTATCATTACGTTAAACTTAACAATACCTTCCCAAATTTCTGACAAACAATTGTTTTATTCGTTAATTTTTCCTAAACTATTGGTAATATCATCTAATTTAATCTTCTCATTTTTAAAATAAACCCATTGATTTCTGTAATCAATTTCTGATATCTCGCTAACTTTTTGAGATTCCTTTCTTAATTTATTTTAATCAGTAACTTTTTTATTTTTCCCAAGATTATACGTTTCCTCGTATTTATGATGAAGTTTTTGCTAATATCATAAGGTTATTAATCTCCAGATATAGGAATTTGTTTTTTGTTAGGATGCTTATTAAGCATGGAAAATCCTTTCGTTGGATATTTTTCAGGAGTTTAGGCGTTTTTTTTTGGATTGGTTTAGATTGGTAATTACTAGGGGAATTTCGCTATATATTACTTGGTAAGCTGATACCTCTGTAAGTATTGCAGTTGCTTTTATCTCCATTTCTTGTATACATTGGGACACTAATCGAATTCTTAGCGTGAAATAATGTTACGGTATACTGAGGTGAAAACGATAGTGCCCTGGAACGCAAAAAGGAAACCCACTGTACCTGAATCTAGATGCAGTAATGCACTTTCCTCACTTCTATTGTTAAAATTCAAGCCAAAAGTCTCGTCCGCCTGTCCCGCGGCTTTTTAAATGAACCCTTTCTTGCCAGCCATCTCGTGTATTCTGGCCAGTTTCAAAAGAGGATCTCTTCCATTTATGACGATCTAATCTGTACCCAGAATACTTAGGTATAAAGACACCTCGCGCTTCGCCCATGAAACTACCACCAACGAGTAAAATAGAACTGGGACGGCAAACATATTAGTAAAAGATATTTTGTTTAACGCCGACAGATTAAAGACACAATCTTTTGAAGAAGACGCTCGTAAATGCTTTAGAAACACACCTAGGGCACACCTGGGTATTTATAGGTCTCTCCAGTGTCCAGATATCGTATCCATAAGGTTAGACTCACCGGAAACGTTAGTAATTCGTCCTCGTTTCAGATGAATCTTGGCAAACTACTCAAATCAAAAGTCTAAGATCTCTTGTGTACCCCTTACAGATACTTAAACATCCTGAAGTTGGCTTGAACGAGAAGCATAGATCTTCAGGCAATCCATATGAAAGACATAGGTGACCTTATGCTCGCGATGATTTTTTTTCGTCTTGGAGCTACCCAGGAGAATTGCGTTGTACAAAAGATAGTGGCAGAAGTATTATGCAAAACAGCAGAGGGCTCATGATGTCGGCCTGAAAGACGCCCTTCTGATAGGTGACGCTCTTCCTTGTTATACGATAATTTCCAGATGAGATAGTCAATCTACTTTTCAAAAGGGGCATCAATTTTTGTATGCCCTTCACTATGTGTGGCTGAACCTTCAAGCTTTCCAACAGAAAAATGACAAGTCTATGAAAGGTTTAAGCAAAAACTTTTCGGCTGTCAATCCAGGCACACCTGTCAATAAACAGCTTCTCTCGGCAGCCAGCTAAACCTTTTTATTCCATTTCCGTTTAGGGGACTTGTAAATCTCTCTTCAAAAAGCGTCTATATTCCCCGTCTTGCGTCCGAGAACACCCGTATTTTGTCAAAAATTTCTTGCTTTTTTCAGCAGCTTTGAATTGCTTAGTGCGTGATGGTAGATTCACAGGTTGTGAGTGAACTTTAGACTCCTCCCGTAAACGACCTACTAGAAGTTCCGTGGGCAATCATACATTAAAAACGAGGCGTAGTCTATTTTGCTTGATTTTACAAAGACTGTTGAGAAACATACTGAAGCTCTAGGTCTTTATAATATCACATAGTATATATACGCATCATGAAGCCTCCGTGAAAAGTGATAGTGTTGGCATCGCAGCCGCTTAAAAAGTCATCATTGAGTCTATCCGTCTACTCAATGAAAGCATTTTGCCTGCACGTCCTCGTGTCATTATCTAAATGGATAATCTGATACCTCAGTTTCAGGTTAGCCCTGAAGAAGTGAAATGCAATGTTCACGAAACGTCGACAACATTCGTAGTTTTGTACTCGATGAAAACCCGAAGTATATCTTTTATCATAATGGATGCTCGTCAAAGCTAGAAATCTATTATTATTGGTGATAAATATTTCAAAAAACAAATATTAGAAATTTTTAATAAAAAATAATTATTGAAAAATATCAATAATTCAAGTGAAAAGAAGACGGGAATACAGTGCTCAAAAGGTCAATTTCATGAAAAATGGACATTTTTGGTTTTAAGGGTAGTTTTCAGGGACTCGTGGAGATGTTTTAGGGGCGTGAAACCCATGTGATGTCAGGCCTGGAGTATGCAACGAGGACGGCTGTCCGAAAATTGTAGTTTTAGAAAATTTGGCACCTCTCCTTTTGGAAAATAGACTCTTATCTCCCTCGAAGCGTTTGGCAATGCAGAGTCGCGACCAACACCGTGAGAGCGACACAGATGGTAATGAAGCACTCTTAGGGCCGCATTATGTCTGCAGAGATACGTGTTTTTCGCGTGGCTGGGACACCTATATAGTATTTGTTTTAGATACTCAGAGTGTGCATGACACGCTCTGCACCTATCGCTGGAAACTTTTTGACATAAAATGCAGCCACAGTATACTAATGTGGAAATTAAACCATCATGGCACGCGAAAATGAAACCCTCTGTACGTTAATTAAGTCTGAGAAAAGTAAAACTTTAATCTTTTGGCAAGAACTGTTCTTCTATATTTATGTGAAAGTTTCCGAGTATTTTCGTGTCAAGCAGCCCTTCGCGGAATTTTGCAACCTCTGCTTCTTAACTTCGGCTTTTTGAAGTGAAGAATCTAGAATCTTTTAGACTCTTCAGGCCAAGGATCTCGGCCGTCTGCTCCACGGCTTTGTAAAAGAACCCTCCTTTGCCAATCATCTCGTCGTTCCCAGCAAACCTTCAGGAGAGGATCTCTGCAATTTGCAACGATGTAACGTTTACTTAGAACGATTCGGTCCCGTCTTCACGTCGTGAGATGTTTAATCGCGTAACAGACGAATTGATATGCAAGCTTTTATGCATATGCATGCATGATCTTACGTGTGGCGACATCAAGGACCGTGTGCTTGTTCTTTGTCCATTGAATCAACCCAAACGAGTAGAGTAGACCCGGAACGGTAAGCATGTTAATCGCAAATACCTTGTTCAATGTCCTGAATTCGGCTTTGAGGCACGTCCAAGTATGTATAGGTCTATCCATTGTCAAGATGTCTACTAACACTTATATTCAAATTTCACCAGCTCAGGGTCCTTGGGAACGCCAATAATATTTTCTTCCGTCAGATGAATTTTGGCACACTTGCCCAATCCAAAGTACATACAAATTTCTCCTGTGTAATCCTTGACGACGCAATAAGCTTTACCTCGCTGAATGCGAGACTTTATGTTTTGCATTAAAAAAGCTCAGTGCCTCCGAGAACTTTCATAATTCTTTCTTGTTTTACATAAATCTTGGCAAACTTGTCCAATACAAATGACATACCAGTCTCGCTTGTCTACCCTTTGACAATATTTAAAGCACACTGAAGTTGTCTTGAACCAGAAGCATAGATCTGTAGCTCATTCATATAAAATACATAAGTTACATTATGCTTACGACGCTAAGTGTCACGGCAGGTGTATCGAGAAGAATTGCGCAGTGCGAGAGATAGTGGCAGAAGTTTAATGCAAAAAGGCAGAGGACTAATGGTTTCGGCCTGGAAGAAACACCTCTGGAAGGTGACTTCCGTTATCATACGATATTTTCCAGATAAGATAGAAAATATAGTTTTCCAAAGGGCTTCAATCTCTCTATGCATCTCACTATGTTTAGATGAATCTTCAAGCATTCCAACAGAAAGATGATAAATCTATGAGAGATTGAATCGAAAGCTTTCCGTTAGTCAATCTAGACCACTGACAGGACGCGCTGATAGGCTGATGCGTCTTTGCAGAAGCACCTGTCAATTAGAAGGTTCCCTCAGCATCCTGCTACACCTTTTTTCGAGCCACGTAGTTCGCACATCTCTCTACACACATGCTCAATTCTTCGAAAAATCCTGTTATTTAGGAAAGCTGTAAAGATCTTATACAGTGTGTTTATACAAGTTATTGGTCTGTAATTCTCTGGTTTGGACAAGTTGCCTTTTTCGGTAGGAGTATAGTGCGTCCTAACGCATGGGCGTTTCAGACTCTAAATATTAGTGAATACGAGGGCTAAATGTTGGTGTGTACAAGTAAACTTCTTCCACCACAAGTTCTTGATCTCATCTGGTCTTGAAGCGGAAAAGTTCTTCGCGCCACTAAGTGCTTTTTAAGATGTGATAAGGTTGTCGCAAAACTACTTAAAGAGGATGATATTATCAGCTTCTTCTTTCAGCCACTGTGTTTTCGAGATCTTGTATAGCTCTCTCTAAAAAGTCTCTACCTTGTTGGTTTTGGGTTAATTTCTGACAGAAAAAGGGGGAACGCTGAAGAGGTGCGATGGGTCAGCAAGAAACTGTTGATTCTCACTGATCCATCTCTTACTCTTTTGAATTCTCCTCCTTGCGTCAGATAACACCTGTATTTTGTCAAGAATATGCTGCTTGATTGTCAGTAGCTTTGACTAGTTCACTGTGTGACTGAAGATCCTCAGTTCTTTGGCGAACTAAGGCATTCTGTCTTGCCTATCCACCACTTGATCCACCTTCGGTTCAAGCCTTCGATTTGAATCAACCAAAGCTCTCGCAGCACCATAAAGTGAGCAATTGATAATCTCGAGGTCGGACTCCTCCAAGATATTCTCACAAAGGGAGGCATCCATTTCAGCTTGGTCTTGGGGCTTAGGAGGAAGCTGCATGTTAATCTTCCTCCTTATCCTGAAATCGCTATCATCTCTCAAAAAGTGCCTGCTCTCTGCGGTTGGTTTTAATGTTACTTCCTCAACGCACTCTCTAATAAGAATAATGTTGGCTTCGTACCAGACTAGCAAGTCATCCTTGACTTGATTCTGCCACTCAATGTGGGCATTTCTCTGGTCCATTGTCTTGTTTCTATCTAAATTACTTGCAGCACCCCGAACTTTAGGGTGATCGGCATTGCTTGCCGACAGACTTTCGGGAGGTCTGCGCGTTCGATTGTTTTGAACCGCATTTACAACTTTTTGGTGCTTTGATGGTGTCATTATTGTCCCCAAGATAAGCTAGAGAAAGGGCTCATCCGTTGTATAGCCGTTTAAGACACCTCGCCCAGGTTGCCATTCAGTATTCGGCACGGTTGTTACGCCTCCTCTTAGGGGTTATTCCTTTGGAAACAATCCCTGGAAAATAGTCCGTGACTGCTTATTAATTATTGTAACCATATTCAGCAGAAAACTTTGATATAGGGACCATCTATTCGCAATCCGAGCACGTGTTCGGTTGCTTTGGCATAGGCCCTTCGATTTGATTCCAAAGGAAGCGAAACAAATGGAAACAATCGGAAAATATTGAATAAAAAAATATATATAGGCGTAGAGTCAGGTTTTCCATGTTGGTTTCTATGTAGAAACCAGATAGTTTCGTACGTAGGAATATTAAAAGGAATCTTTTTGGGAATGTATATATTGTTGCCTATGCGGATAACTATATAGGAATCTGTGTAGGATTCGGTTTTATTTCCTTTAAATGATACCTGTGCGAACCTGTTAAAAATGTATACCTTTACAGAATCCCATATAGGATATCCTTAATAGGGACTAAGTTAGGAACTTAGGAGCGTATGGTCGTATATGTCGATGCGTCTCATAATTTCTAGGTAACGAAAGCAAAAGGAGATCTATTGTAGACCAGGAGGCTGCTATAGATTTTCTCTTGTTTTTAAAACAAAATCGAATGCTAGGACAACATTTCCATTAGGTTCTTAAATAAATTAAATTTTTATATGGGGGGATATACGGCATAGGGCTTTGAATATAACGTGACCTGGTAATACGAGTACTCGGGCGGGTACTCAGGTGCTCGAGTCATACCAGATACATTCCGATATCAGAATAACCGCGTATCTAAATTAATTAAAATATCTCGTCCATATATCAGAGCCCTAATGCTGCATTAAATAGTGAATAAAATTGGGCACAGATATTTTAATCCTGGATATTGTGCATTCTTTCAGAGGAAATACGAAGTACACTGGAAGAAACTTTTAGAGTAAATATTATAAGGGCAGGAATTGGTGACAAGGTAAATATGATCTATTACATATAATATACGTATCTTTGAAATAAAATGAAATAATTTTTACATATTGATGGAGTTTATGGCTGGAGCATTTTGTAAATTAGAATTTAAAAAAAATGCTCTTTGAGAAAAAAACATCTAAAGTTGTCGAGTGCCGTAAGAATCTTTAAGAGATTTTAGAATTACCTCATGGTCATAAGGAGCTATTCACAAAATACTTGATACATTTTTAAGGAAATTCTGACCCTCTCCCCCCTGCGTGATACTTTTCCATTGGTCTTTATATGGAGAATGATACTTCGGCAGACCCTCACCCTCCCTTAAACGTATCAAGTATTTTGTGAATGATCCCTAATAGAATAGGTTAAATGTCAGGAATGTTAGTATAGGTAGTATATGTTTATATTTTAATGCCTATGATTTCTGGAAATAATATTCTAAACGTAAAAGTACGTTATAAATTTATAAATAATAATATTTTTGAAGTTCAGAATGCATTGGCGCAATTCTGTTTCATAGTTTTTTCGTTTCTCGACTTTTCAGTTTTACGAAATAAAATAAAATGTACGAAATTTTATTTTATTCGTGGAAACAGAAAAGTCTTCAATATATTACGAATTCGAAAACTATCCCAATACCCGACGATGTTCCTACGTCGTTTCCGATGTCGGTTTTTTCAGTAGGGTAACATATATTTTCCTTAATCGTGAAAAATCTGTCTCCACAATTGTAAAACTTTGCTATTATTTTTCGCTTCTTCTCTGCAATTATGTTTTTATTTGAAACTTAAAGTTTGTACGCCAACTTTAACTTATTGTCTTAAACGTTTTCAGCCAAACTTTAAAATAGCGATATTTTTTTTAACTATTTTTAAAATATTTATTTTAGGAGAACAAAATTTGGTTGCAGAAAAAATAACCAATTCATTCCACGCTATCTTAAAGGCCTTATCTTTAATTTGAGCCGATAAATTTTAGAAAATCTCCATGGACTTTCAGGATACGTCTAAAAATTTTCAAGTCTCAAATGGCTGTGAATTAGTATACTTATGGGTAAAAAAAACTAAAATCGTTTTAGTCGCTGATCACCGCCGATAGACAGACTCGTTAATAAAACCATTGAAATCCGGCGTAAACACGTTCCGACATTT
>JAAAKG020136860.1:0-13070 GCA_010014905.2 Druon quercuslanigerum
CATCAACTTGAAGTTCGAAGATATTCTGCACAAGACAAAGCTACAGTTTATCCAAAAAAAGTTATAAATAGTCGGAATTATTAATTAATAAAGAAAACCATCAGGTTTTCGTAACTAACAAAATTATTTGGGATTTATAACATTCTTTTTATGTAGCTAAACGCACCGCGCTTCAGCCGATTTGTCGGTCTGGCGCATGGACGCGTCCATTTTTTTTCGAAAAGTACGGAAAAAATGCTAAAGGTAACATATATGTGGGTTTTTGACAACAATAAATTGTTGACTTTATAAATTTATGAAAACGCTCGTGCAGAAAAAAAAGCTAAACTTTCAGCCCCTGGATCACTGCAACCTGTGCATATTAAGGCCCCCCCTTTTGCACACTTATTGTACTCCAATACCCAAACAACTTCACCAAGTTTTATCGAAATCTGAGACATGAACATTTCGAGGTGGGAACACTTGACGTGTTTTGCCCCGTACATTATCATCGACGAGACGTATTTTCTCCAGGGAAGGAGGGGGGGGGGGCTAATATTAAAATATTTGCAATTCCAAATTATTCTTTTACGCTTTACAATAAATTTCTTGTTGTAATAAAAAACAAAACTTTTACAAGTCATTTACAGACCTAGTCCTCCCACCTACTTTTAATTATTCCATTCTTTGTTTTTGTCTCTTTTGTATAATAGCTTTTTTTTTTGAACATTGGGAAAAGAAAAAAATAATTTACTTAAAACAATACAATACTATTTGAAATATGATTCTCTCTAATGTTTATTTATTACACTCAACTTTCAGTTAAATCAAAGCTCAGCATGTCAAAGATCAGATACTTAAAACGCACCGCCCAGTTATTTCACATTTTACATCCCCTCCACTTAGCAACATAGTAACAACCCAGATACACACGACACACGTATAAAGCGCACTCGTTCATCTTCTCCGCCCCAATAGACTTTGGTGGGGTTAAGAAGAATTTGACAAAACCGAACTGTTTTCCTTTCAAATGTTTTTACTTAACTGGAAGTTGAGTGTATTTTTTCACAACTAAAAAGATAAAGCCAAGTTTAACATTTCAGAAAAAACCGCAACTTTTTAGCACTAATATAAGAGAAAATAGCTATAAACAATAATAATTTGATCAAACAATTATTTTTGTTAAATTAAATATTAACTTAATTCAAGTGAAAAGTAAAGAAAATATTATTAGCAATGATACTAAATTGTTTAAACAATTATTTGTTTGATATGAATTAATTCTTACTTTACTCTAATTGAAAAGTAATACAAATTTTCGGGCGTTTCACATAAAAAATCGGAAACAAATTTTTTGGACCAACCTACTCTACAGACTAAACTCGAAAATTGGAAAGTTCGAACATTAAAGTCTACACAAATTAACTCTTTACTTTAAACTCTGCACATTTAACTCTACACGTTAAATATTGTCAAGATACAAATCGTTCTGATAAAAGGGCCTACAAATTAAACTGGGCACAATAATGTCTACACATTAAACTCTACACGAAGAAACTCTCCACATTGAACCCTGTTCTTTGAAATCTACATAATATTAATGCGTGGCTAAACATCTTTTATAATTAGAATTGTGTTGAATTACTTGAAGAATCGGAATTTTGGTAAGTGATAAAAAAAGCATTAGGGCATGAAGTACTTAAAATGTATCTGTATCAAGGATTCAGAAACACTTAATATAGTTGAAAAAGCCCAAGGTATACTTCCCAAAGTTCGTGTTGTGAAAAATAACAGTAACGGTTAGTCCTCTTTGTGACGTTCCAGGGGCGTTCCCGCAACGTTCCATGTTATCAGGGTACTTATGTCAAACACTGCTAATTAAATATAAATTTGGAGTTGCCAATCGAAATTAATCATTTAAAGACTCAAATAATGCAAAAATTTCATTTTCCGACATTAAAGCGGACATGTTCGAGCATATTTAGGTCCTGAAACCAATCTACTTCAACTTGCCCCGCAAAAGATTAATTTAATTAGAGCCTAGAGCGCGCACATTTTGTGATTGTAAATTCTCTTTTGTTGAAGCTCATTCGGCTTTAACTAACACACTCTCATGATGTATCTCATGCTTTGTACTTGATTTGGACAAAAATGCGAACTTTTCTACATTATGTTCAACAGTTCAGTCATAATAATCTTGTCAAGCTTTCAAAAATCAACGTCTTTCTTCTCTTTACTTTTTTTTCATATTATGCGTTGTTCGGATTAACATGCTCATTTTGGTTTATTTTTTTATTATTTTAAAAATACTATAAGTCTTATAATTTTCTTTTTATTAAAAAGAATCATAAGGATAAATTGTTCGAATTTCCGAGTACATCAAATATTTCTCAAGCTGGAAAAGATAAATCTGGTTGCAAAAGGTATCAAGGTCGAATATGCAACTAATATTAGTGCAATTTATTCTGACCAATTTCGTAATTGAAGTACAGTGAACCGAAATATTTTTAAAAAAGTCGTGGTTTTCTATCCAATTAATTCATACCAATCTTTCAAAGCCATTTTTAAGTTCAGCAGGTCAACATGCATTGGAAAAATATAGCGTCACTGAATGTAAATTAAAAAAAAAAAATTTTATTTGGTACACTGGTGTAGTATGCCTATAACATATGATATGTCAATTATGTAAACCTGGTTTCTTATTTACTTCATTATGCACACACTTGGTTGCAATAAAGTGCATAAAGGGGGATCTACCGCTTTAATTGGGATTCGAACTACTAAAAATACGGTAAAAGTATATAGGAAAAATTTAAATAATCAGGGATCTAACCGCGGCATTCTAACATGAAGACCGAGCGCCTAACCGCCTTAGTCACCGATGCTACCATCTATTATTATATAAGTGTCATTTATTAGCGCATATACTTCAATGTGCAGAGTTTCATTTGTACAGTTTTAATGTGTAGACTTATCAGATAACGAAATTTACAATTTAAAAGAATCAATGTGCAGTGTGGACTTTAATGTGTAGACTTTTTACGTGGTGAATTAAATGTGTTGATTTGAATGTGTACAGTTAAATGTGGAGACTTTTACGTGGTGAGATGAATGAGTAGACTTCATGTGTAGACTCATGTGGTGAATTGAATGTGTAGAGTTGACCACCTTAATTTAATCTCTACACGCAATGTGTAGAGCTATACAATGTGTAGATTCGATATGTGTAGTATCGATACACAGACCCTAAGACCTATGGCAGCATATTGCCTGTAAACTATGATATTTTGTGTATTCTGAAAATCAAAAATATTATTCTCTCCTCAACAAGTGAATTTTTTCAGATCAATCTCAATGAAATTTCTGGCATCGTAGTAATTCAGTTAAATAAAAAAAAATGAAAATATATTAAAATGGTTTGCCATCATAAACGTGAATACGTTGAAAAATAGATTGAAATTTATTTCACTTTTCCGCTTTTTTGGGAGTTTAGATACAATCCTATTTTTTCCCACATTATATATTATTTTTAATTATATGTATATTATATATCAATATACATACACAGCTTGTAGTTTTTAAGCGAAAATGAAAAAAATGTCTCGATTTTTGATTTGCAATTTTCAATTAGAATAAGTTAAAGTTTTATTTAAAAATATTACTTTTAACAAAAAAAACTAGCTTTCAACAAGACTGTCTACTTGTAGAGCAGTGCACCTCAATTTTCAAAATTTTATATCTCAAAACGAGGCTCCAATCGAACAAACGTTCAGATAGTTTTATCGTGAGGTTTCGTGAGGATTTTTAACATCAGGCTTAATTTTATATTGATTTTGATCAATAACTAATTACTGAGTAGTTTTGACATGAGTTTGACATAATATGACAAAAAAATTAAAACTCCATAATAAAAGATGACGAAATTTATAATAAAAATCTGATACAGGCACAAAATGAATACTTCAAAATCAAAATATCAACACGGGACATCAAATTTTAAAAGCCTATAGCTTTCCGGCGCGAGAAAATACGTGTTAAATTTGGGTCTGTGGATAAAAGCGGGTGAGTTCAGACTGAGAGGAAAAAAGGTTTAAAGTCCTCAACCGTTTTTCCCCGCGGAATAATTTCAGTTCACTTCTACTCTGACGCTCATTCATTCCGTTTCCACTCCCATAACTTTTCAAACTCTTCTCTGCGTTGACACTAAAACTTAAACCTCTTCTCTTCTACAACTTATTTTACGCCGCTTTTATTCTCGGCCCGTCGTATGTACTGCTAATTCTTATCGTCTTTTTCATCAGTTTGTACCTTTCGTTTTTCATTTTCACTTACTAAACTCTAATTACTGAATTTGAAAGATAGATTGTTATATAGTTTACGTGAAAAGTAACGTGAGAATGCACCCATGCAAAATCGTGTACATGTAAAAGTTATTAAAGTAAAAATTGATTTCACGCTATTTTATTTATCCTTATTCACCAACAAAATAATTGCATGTAAAACAATTAGACCTGCGTTCCGCGCCAAATAGGTTCTAGTGACCTTTAACATTTGAAAATGTCAGTTGTCAAAAAATGGATAAAACTATTGTTAAAAGTGTTATATAATATTTCTATGAGGTTTTAGTTATTAAATATTTTCAATTGCAAAAATTTTTTCTGCTAAATAAAGAATTATCGATGTTATATTCGTTATTCATATTTTTTCAATAATTTTTATTTGTAATAACCTTTTTTGAGAGGCTTAGGAGTTGTTAGTGTAGGTTCACTTATATTCTAGAAATGTATATTCTACTACTACTGTTACAATCACAGTTTATTATTATGTATACAAATTTAAAAACTCCATAATTAATTTTAAGATTTCACTAATTTTATTTTATTCCTAGTTCTTCCTTAAGCTTTTTCTCCGTTAATTTTAATTAATTGTTCATCGAAACTTTCGTCATCCCGAAATGCAGTTACGAAATTCATATTATTATACTCTGTTTATTCTTTTTACCATTTGTAATATATTGCTAAGGCTTGCATAATATACTAGAACATTGTACGCGCTATACGCTATACTCCGTTTCTATCAAATTCCCAGGTTTTAAGACCCCCTAAATAATATAACTTTTGAAAGAATGGATAGATTGGATTGTCCTTTGGTGTATGCTTTGAGTGCCGAGAGAGAGAGAGAGAGAGGGAGAGAGAGAGGGGGGGAGAGTGAGAGAGGGGGGTGGGGGTAAGCATACATCAGCAAAATGAATTAAAACATATACAATTTTTGCATGAATCATGAAAAATACCAGCAGTGGATCACTATGACAGATTTAGAATTTTATATTGATATAGCTAGGATGTCTAGGAATCTGTAAATCAAACATTGGAAAAAAATAATACAGCGATGACATAAACATCTACTTTCTGGAACTCTTACATCAAAATTTAGTGATATAGAAAGTTTGAAAATTCAAAAATTAATATAGTTTATAGAAATGGAGGGTGATATATTGTTTTCTAGCTAACTAATTTAACTCAGAGAACATAAAAACCAGACTGCAAAAACCTACCTTACCGATATTCTACAGATGTAGTAGTTCGTGCTATGTTTGCAGAATATTCATCATGACGTTATCAAATTTGTACTGCACAGTTTCTGAAAAGAAATTTTCTCGCAACCAATATCAAGATTATTTTCAATGGTGCATTAGATTATAACTTAGAACCTTATAGAACATTGCGACAAAAAAGGAGATATATTATTATAAAGTATTGAGTACTTATATTAAAATCTGGTATTATATATAAAAGATGGAAATCTTGTTGCTTCTGAGAACCGACATTTATGAAATGGTAGTTAAATCAGTCCATTTTAAAGGGCAAGGATTTCTAGTTAACGGAATAATGATTATATAGTTGATTCAACTATTTAAACTTAGTACACACAACTTTCTTTCACTAAAACGGTAAGCTGGATTAACAAAGATTATCATAGAGTGCGCCACCATCAGATACGCTGATTTTTATATAATTAAAACCACATTTCTCCTATTGAATCTTGAATTATACTAAGACAAGTTAAAAATACTCTTAAAATGTATTTAGAACAATGAGAATAGAATGGAGGAGGAAGAGGATGGTATAGGCAGAGGAGGAGCAGGAAGAGAATTAGCAGGAAGAGGAAGGTAGAGAATTAAAATGTAGTTCAATCAAATCCACGAAGGGTTGGGCCTAATGATTACAAGAGCAGACTTACAGTTACAATAATTTAGAATCGAATTAGCGAAAATTTTATTCCCTTATTATATTTTGAGAGAATATTTAAAAATATTTAAAATCAATCCAAAATATTTCCGATACTTTAAAAAAATGCTTTTGATTAAAGCTTCAACAATTTTATTGGAGCCTTGTCTTTTCTTTTTCGGTAAATTCAACAGTCTCTGATTTAAAATAAGAATCTTATTGGATTTAAATACCAAATATTACATTAATTTTTTAGAATTAATATTGCTGGCTTCCAAATTAAACTACATGTTTGAAGGTTACCTTTTTTATTTGAATTTTATTTAAATTCGACAAATTGCTTCCAGTAACGCGTATAGAACCAACCAATACAGTAAAAACCACCTCTGACATAGAAACCAAATTTTGTTTTAAAAAAGGTTAAAAATCCAATTTTAAAGTTTGTATTTGCACTTTAGAACCTATAAGTTTTACGAAAAAATATCCTAGATATTTATTAACGTCGACGTAATTTCGAGTATTTCAAAAAATAAATACCTGACCCCAATAGGTTATAGCTAATATAAATAAAATAATATAATAATATATAAAATTATAATATATATAATAAAAAGCTAATATAATAAAGCTAATATAATAAAAAGGTTAATAGCTATGTTTGGCTTTCCCAATTTTAACACTTTTAACATGTATTGGCATGTATTGAACAATGTATTGCAACCGCATTTGAGCATTTTGGTGGCATACACGCATCCGCAGTTCATTACAAAATACACTTCTTTGTCATTTTTCATTTTAAAAAATTAACTGTTAAACCATTGTTTACGTAATACTTTTTACACCATCAATTATGTGCATGAGAAAAAGAGGAGTTTAAAGAAATTATGGAAGAAAATAAAGAAGAGATTAGGCTTATAAAAGGTGGTGATTTCAATGCGAGAACAAGAGATAGAGGAGTAAGGGAGTGGGTTCTACCTACTCCCTTAAGAGAGGAAAAAATCAAAAGATAAGGTACTGAATGGGGAGTGAAGGAAGTTGCTAAAGAGCTTGGAGGAGAAAGGGGATCGGTAATTGATTATGTGATAGTAGATGATGAGGTGAGAGAGGTCAAGAAATTAGAGGTAGGTGATTATATTGATTCGGATAACTTTCCCTTAATAGTGACATTAGAGGGAGAAAAAAGTAATAGAAATATTCATAAAAAGGGGGAAAAGGTAAAGTGTGTAGGAAACGGGGATTGGTCAAGGCAAGGAAAGGAACAGTTTAGAGAAAAAGTTTAGAAATTTCAAAATGGGAGAGGGAAAGGTGGACGAAGAGATGGAAAAAATGATAGGACAATTAAAAAGAGGATTAGAGTGCAAGAAAATTAAGTTAGTAAAGAGGGAAATAGAAGTGAGTGGGATGAGGATTGTAAAGAGAAAAAAAGGAGGTCAGAAAGGAATTAAGAAAGTGGAGAAAAGAAACAAGTAATGGGGAAGAATATAGGAGAAAAAAGAAATAGTATTCTCAGTTTTGTAATAAAAAGAAAGAGGAAGATAATAAAATATTGAAGGAAGAGGCGGAGAAGGCTAGGACGGAAGAAGAGGTGTGGAAAGTAGTAAATAGAGAAAGAAGAAGAAGAAGAATAAACCAAGATATTGAAATGGTAGAATGGAGAGGGTGGAGAAAGAGATGAGGAAGAGGACATAACAAGGGAAGACATAGTCAAGGTGTTAGGAATAATGAAGGATGGAAAGGCACCTGGCATAGAAGAGATTCCAAATGATGTATGGAAATATGGAGGAACAGAACTAGAGGAATGGGCATGGATAATGTGTAATCGAGTATGGAGAGGAGAGGGGTAGCCAGACTTATGGAAAGAAGGAGTAGTGATACCCATAGTGAAAAAAGGCAAAGTAGAGGAGGTTAAAGGTTATAGGGGTGTGACGGTGATGCCAACACTGTATAAAGTATATGTATATGACTGAAGAAAGAATTTGAGGGAAAACATATATAAAACCGCCGAGTCAGACAGGGTTTAGAAAAAGAATGGGGGTGATAGGAAACATATATGTTTTAAACTATCTAGTAAATAAGAGGATTAAAAGGGAAAAGGGGGCAATGATAGCAATGCTCGTGGAGTTAAAGGCAGCGTTTGACTCATTAAACCCATGCGAAATAGAAAGAGTTATGCTGAAAAAGGTGATAAGAGAGGAATTAATAAATATCGGAAATTTTTAGAGAGACAAAAAGCAGGGTAAAGGTAAGAGAGCAAGTGAGAGATAGTTTCTGGTTGGTGAGAGGAGTGAGGCAAGGAGGTCCTCTGAGCCAACTTTCATTTAATATATTAATATCAGACTTGGAAGAAGAAATGAGGAGAAAAGGTTGGGGAGTTATTAGGATAGGGAAGGAAAGGATATATACCCTGGAATACACAGACGACATAGTGCTGATGGCAGAGGATGAAGAAGGGATGACGGGCTTGATTACAGGATTAGAAAAATATTTGGATGGGAAAAAGCTGAATTTAAATGTAGAAAAGACAAAGATAATAAGGTTTAGAAAAGGAGGGGGGAGACAAAAAGAATGGACGGGGAGATGGAAGGGTATAAAGATATAAGAAGTGATGGAGTTTAAATATTTGGGATATATTTTGCAAAAGAATGGAGATCATAGAGCTCATATAATAGGAAGAATATAAAAAATCAGTAGGGTTAATAAAGCTGATATCAGGAATAGGAAGGAGGTTCAAAAATTTGGAGAAAGAGAATGTGGTTATTTGATACGCTGGTGGCCGGTATTAAGTTGTGGGGCAGAGATATGGGAATGGAAAGAAAGGAAAGATATTGAGAGTTTACAAGAAAGATATATAAGGTAGATATTAGGGGTAGATTGGAGAACGCCAGGATATATAGTGAGAGAAGAAGCGCGAAGGGATAACTTAAGTATTGGACACGGGAAAAAGTGCATGGAAATTTGACACGAACCTGAATGCTAGAGACATAGAAGACGGGACTGGAGGAAACTATTAAGAATTGGAACAAAAAAAAAAGACAGGGAAAGACAATTAATAGAAAGATGGGGGATGATTGAGGAATCAAAATACTATAAATGGTATAGAATGATAAAAAAGGAAGGTTTACCAAAGTATTTAGAAAAGGGATGGGGAGAGAGGAGGTGGGCCAGAATAGCAAACTTTAGATTGGGAAAGGCGGTGAGAGAGGGGATGTATTGGGAAAAGGAAGAGAACAGAAAGTGTAGGATATGCGAATAAGAGGAGGAAACATGGGAGCACGTATGGGAAGGATGTAGGAGAGGAATGGAAGATAAAGAAAGCTGGCAAGAGAATGTGATTAAGATTCTAGAGGAGGATGAATTAGGAGAAGAATGGATAAAGGAGTTGGAGGGTGCCAGGGGAGCGAATGAGAGTGAATGAAAGAATGCATGTGAAAAAATGGCAAATTGGAGGACAAATAAAGTTAAACAATAAGGAAAAGGAAGTCGCCTATATTAGAAGCGTAAAGATTGTAAGTAATGGATATGTAATAGCATAAGTAGACTAAGATTAGTTTGCGTTCTCATTCTCTTTCTCTCGCTTGCACTTGCCATCAATAGGATTTCTAGAACCGATACAAATTTCAAATTGGGCTTTTAGCCTCTTTTTTTAAATCGGGATTCTTTGAAGAGTCTGATCATTAATTTATTAATTTAATTTAATTAATTTAATTTAATTTAATTAATTTAATTTAATTAATTTAATTTAATTTAATTAATTTAATTTAATTATTTTATTATTAATTTATTTAAACACAGCGCCTATTAGAGAAAGAAGGTTTTTTCTTTTTTTGAACTTTTCCAGCATTCTTGAATGCCATGAGGATACTGGTAAAAGTAGTTGCTGGAAAATTTAGTCGCCACGGGTAGCCTCCAACACTCTCCGTCGTAAAAACGTTATGTTATACATTATATCAAAATAAACTTAAGACACTAAAAATATTTAACACCATTATATGCATATATTTTTTTGGGAAATTCTTTACATTATAAAGATACGTATGGGTCGTTCATAAAAACCATGTTTTTTTATTTTTATTTTTGGACATTCCTCGTAAAAATAATTAAAAATATATAATGGATAAAAAAAAAATTTAACTAGGAACCAGAAGAAATATCTTCAAGCAATTTCTTTAACACCCTATTTCTCTCTCACCGTTTCCATTATTTGAACTTTTAGGAAATCTTGTATTTTTTGTAATGATTTGTAATTTTCGACAATAATTTATGTAAAATTAAAAGTGGTTTTCAATCAAATATCATGTTAAGTGATAAAAATTGAGTTTTGCTTGTATATTTGCTTTAATAGGTTAAGTCCTTTATAAAAATAAGAATGATGTTTTAAATACAATTACAAGCATTATTAATTTCTAATTTGGCTTGAGGTGACGATTACTAGTGCATTTACCTTACTAGAACGACGCCTGAACGACGCCTAAAACAAGACCTTGGATACTAATGGACCCACGTGGGGAACCTCACATAACGACTTTGTGAGGATCTTCACTTGGGGTGATTGCTAGAAAGATTGATCAGAGACCTGAGACGGAGCATTGTTGCGGAGTGAACGTGTTATTTAAATACATAACAAGAGAATTCCAGATCAATCTAACAATTTTATAACTCCTTCCTCACACTACTCCCCTTCCTACCAAGTGAGTCACGCCTATCCCGAAAGGGAAACGGCTTAATGTTGCAATAATAATAATAATAATAATGTTGAAAAAATTCAAACACATACCGTCTTTAGAATGAATTTTAGACGGATTCTGACATGTCAATATAGAAAAATACATTTTATGTAACTTTCTCACATATATATCACAAAAAAATATGAAATTATGCGCTATTATGTAAACATTCAAAAATTATGTGAGGAAAATAAAATTATGCTTTCCTGTTGGGACAGTAAATTCATTATACTTGGCATGAAAACTTTACATAACATTAAAGTGCAAATTAAAATCGGTAAAACAGTAATTATTCTTTTATTATACTTTTTTTTACCCCTATTTATGTATGTTTTATAAAATTGTAGTGACGAAGATATTTTATTGAAGAAACCTTGTTAAAGAAATTTCTTAAAAATATTTTTTTTGGTTCAAAGGTTATAAATTTCTCATCTTATCTTTTACATATTTTTAATCATTTAGATAGGGAAGGACCAACAATTTCTTCATCCCTTGTAACAAATGGTTAAAGATACAATTATGCTCTTATATATGTCTGTTTATAAGGAATTGTACTGATTATGACTGTTACCGAAGCCAATTTTTTTACCTGGACACAAAATAAGAGTTTTTTAATAGTCATATAAGATATTTCTCTGAAACTAATATGTATATTTAAAAAATAATCAAAAACTACGAAAATCTCATATCTTACATACGTTTAATGCTCGCAAACTCTAAAAATTTTTACTTTTAATTAATCTAATTAATTAATTAATCTCCTTATTCAAATTAAGAGAGTATTTTCTCACCCAGAGAAACAATCTGCCGTGACACGCCAGTCAAAAAATTAAAAAATAAAAGATTTTTATGAGCCACCCATACATACCTTTATAATGGAAATCATGTCAAAAAAATTGTGTTATGAATGGTGTATATTGGTATTAAAAATTTTTAGTCTCATGTTTATTCTTTCATGATTTATAATACAACGTTTCTGCCACTGAAATTGCTGAGGACTACGCGCAGCGACTAGATGTCCCAGCGACTAGATGTCCCGGCATTTATATTTCAAACAGTTTCAATAATACTTGGCTAAGTTATAATGATGTATGTTTTAATCACTCATTGATGTAAGGGGATTTTTTCAATTTTAAATTTGTATTATTAAAACTAATCGTTCGAGGAAAATAATGTCAAAGAAAAAAGTTATGTCTCGTTATTCTATTTAAGTGACGGGCGAGTCATAGAATCCAAAAGCTCAATGAAAACATTTTACCACAAGTTACAAAATTCCATGGGTTATTTCATGGTAAAAGAACTGCATTGAAAAATACTGTTTGTGTTCGAAGGTTTTTCTCTGTTTTTCGTTGACAAATCAAAGTAATTAAATAATATAATTCTTTGGATCGACTTAGTTACAAAATGTACAACAATTATTGCATATATTTAGCCTACTTTTGGTAATAAACTTTTAGTTTATTTAAAAAAAAAATTAAAAATAATTATTTAATAAAACTAGTAAATTATATTAATCGATATTTCTGTGTTTATTTTACTAAATATTGAACCTTTTACGCACGAATTTTAGGATAACGTTTTAAAAATGTTTGCAACTACATACCATTACTTAGGTAAGGCGCGTAGGCTCCGCCATGGTACTTAGCAGGCATTTAAGTGTTTGTAGCATATTTTCGTTACAATGTACACTATAATACAAAAAATTTTAATGTATATTAAATAAAAAAGATGTGCTAGGTGCTGAATGACCCTATAAATGATCCCCTAGAGGTTCTTTCACAGAGCGAATTCAGATGTGGGTTGAAGCACAGGAACATATTCAAGATCCTACACATGAATCCTATACATGAATCCACGAGGATTCGCTAGTGACTTTGCTATCTCGAAAGTGAGTTTGATCTTCAAGCGTATAAAAGGAAAGCTCATGATAGATTGATAGATTCTGGTCTATCAGACGCATCGAATCGATTGTTTGAAATACTTTGCGCTTTGCACTATGCGCTCTGTGGCAGCCATGTCACAGAGCTCAAAACCAGTGTCCTGTCCAAAAGGAAGCAGCACCCCCAGCGAAATAGCCATCTCCAAGATGGAAACGGAAGAAGTTGAAAGCAACTTCTCCGAGGTAACCTCCAGGAGTAAG
>JAAAKG020136861.1:0-13070 GCA_010014905.2 Druon quercuslanigerum
TATTCATTACTAACCTTAATATAATACTTATAATACTATTGTAACCAACAATTATTCTTATATTATTCTTTAAACATTATATTATTATATTACTACGCACTAAGATATTATGTTAAAACTCTTTGTATTGTAATGCCGAGAGAGCATAGATCAGGAATGATAGGTGGCTTCGGACTGAGTCTTCCACTCTGTTTTAATTTTAAATCTGCTCTTTTGAAAGCAACATTTTAAACGTAGAGGGTTATTTTGTTAGAGGAAAAACATCCCTGTTTCCCCTTTTGTTCGTAAATCCACTCTACTCCTCCTGCTAACTGTCGGCGCTTCGGTAGACCGCCAGTTATCAGTAATCAACGTTGCTCCGGCAGTGCGAAGATGAACGATTTGGATAGGAGGATCGAATCCCAGGCGAAGGGAACGATACCGTCAGCAGGAGGGCCTGCCTACCCCCTCTATCTGGAGGATACCGGTCGGCCCACGACCAGTTACTGTCGTGACATCGGGCTGTCAAGAGCCACCGAGTTTTTCGTCCTTCTGCCAGGAGGTGTGAACTTTCATCGCTGGAGGAAGGCAGTACGCAACCAGGACCACGACACAGAGCACGCTATTGAGATGCTTTCCTCCCCCACAACATCCTTTTATAAAACGCGAGATATTTACAGGGATTTCGTCCACAAGGCCACCGGACATCTCAGGCCGCACCATAACGAGAAGGGCCGGTGTCCTAACGCTAATTTTTACCAGGTACAGGCGTTCTTCCAAAACCCCAATGATGAATAGAGATTCCTACCTACCTAATTACGCGCTTATGAGCAGCAGCATCAGGCGTGTCCGGCTTGCGCCGCCAACTAGCGAGAAGGACGTACCGAAGAGCATAAAGGCCTTGGACGTATGGCTGCAGAAGACCGAGGGCTACGTTTACATGAAGACGCCACCTCAATACTTTAACGCTCAACCACCTTCCAAGCATTCCAAATGAGCATCGATCATCTCCTGCAACCTACTACCTCCTTTCGCCCCCACTTATGCCATAATACTCTTCATTCCGTACCCTTTTCCTTACATCCCGACTTATAATATACCGCCCTTGTTTTTGCTCCTTTATCCCCCCGCCCCTGTGCCTACGAAAACTCTTTTTCATTCCGTTACCCCCTCCCCCTATACGATACAACTCGCCCTCGCTTAGGCATACTACTCGCCTACGTTCATGTTCCGCCCCTTCTCCTACCCCCATAACCAGAGTAGAAATCATCAACTCCTTCCTCTCCTCTAATCTCCCCTTCCCCACAACAAAGTCCGACTAACTTTTCTCCTTCTCAGTTTCCCCTCTTCCGCGATCCATAGGTAGACCGTATCAATATGGAAACATATAAATGGATTTCGGTATCACTAAATTCGGAGAACACGAATAGCAGATTTGCGGTGATTTTAAGGTCTTGAAAATGATTCGAGGTCAGCAATCTGGTTTTACGGAATACTCATACTTTCTTTCCTTTTGGATAACAGGGGATGCAAGAATCATTACGTTAAAAATGATTGTCTAGCTCGATAACGTATAGAAACTCGATCAAAAAATGTTATAAACAAACCTTTGGTTCAGACGGCTAAAATTCTACTTCCACCTTTGAACATAAAACTTGGTTTAATAAAACAGTTCGTAAAAGCGTGCATTGCCAGAATGAATGTCCAGGAACGAGATGCATGGCTGAGCTTTAAGAATATAGTTGAGGCTTTCATAGGCAATCAAAAGAGTGACAACAACAAGAAATTGTTGTCTGACATTCTCAAAAACTACAAAAAATATAAAATTAAGTATAAGAATAGTGAGTAAAAAAAGTGAATGGGTTTTTAGGTTATCGTGTTATTGGACGGGGGAGTATTCTAAATGTGACTTTTTTCAATATTAGTAAAACGGGTTTCCTGTGGTCGCTGATGAACAATTTATTATCAAATTTTAAATATTATTTTTTTCTATCAAATTATTACGATTAGATACGTATTAATTAATTAAATTTTATTCATAAACATAAAATAATAATTAGTGTAAATTTTTTTCATGAAACCTAAAGTAGGTGGTCTAGTTGTTTTATCTTCAAAGTGTCTCTATTTTGTAAGCTTTCTCGCTTCTGACACAAGCTCTCTATATCGTAATGGATATACATAAATTTTGACTCATTAGTCAATACAACCTCATCTAACAATTATAATATTCCGAAATATCTCCATCATCAACTGCATAAACTTCAGGTATAGCCAGAAGTTTTCGAAATTCTTCATAGTCGATATGTTTTATTTTTATTTTTTTGTATGTATTTTTATTTTTTTTATGAGGGCTGGTGAAAAATAATCTCATAACACATCGAGAAGGGTCCGCAATTCTCGGTAGTATATATATATATATATATATATATATAGAGAGACAAAGATCTTAATTGATCACTATAATGATGCCACCAACGACCCCCCACTAAAAACACCACCCTTTCTCCATAGCATAATTCCCATCCGGAACCGCTTTCGCATTACTTCAAGGGGGTGCTGTTTTCTAGCCGTGCCTCAGCTATAGCCCTATAACCATAGTCGATATTACTGGGTGCGAAGTATCTAATTATGAATAAAAAGATCTTCCATAGTAGCAGCTATGCTATCTATTATGGTTAATCCTTTAATTTTTGTTACTGGCTGCCGATCCTTCTTCACGGAGCATTCCAATCGGTAATATACCCTATTTCATAATGTCCGCACCATATATAAGTATTTTATGAACTGAAGATGAGATTTTGTCGATTTTTGAAGTCAAACAATCGTGTTGAAACGTTTCAAGGAGATATTCAGATTTAAGACGATCAGGATTAGGTACAAAGTCCTTCTTCCTTGCTTGAGAGGTCAGTCAATGACATATGTACTGAAAAGTGTATACAGATTTTGACCTCTTCGATTGATATTTCAACAGAATTTAGTTCTTGTATCCAAAATGAGTTTTTCTGATTCTTTAGTAAACTAAATCTCTATAGGGCGACTCACTGGTGATGACTCTGAGGTTCTATTATTCCAAACTACAACATTATTATTAGTTACTAATCTTCAGGGTATTAACGTAGTTGCAAGTATAGTTTAATCCTTGATTCCTGCAGATTTATCTTTAAACTATTGTTTATAAAATTAGTAGCCTGAACTACTATGAAAACTTTAGGAAAATATTAAAATGGCTTCTGCTTCTGTGTTACTTATAATTCTAACGTGTGCATTTAAAGGAAAATGTCAGCTATTCTTTAGTGAACTTCATCTCTCATAGCTGTGTACGTAGATTTATTGAATTTTTTCTATAATAATAACATCCTGTTGGATGTTGTATCATGTCTTTCAATAATAAACTCCATTTTTTTTAATTACTTCAGCAACCTGGGTCGGAGCAGTGTTGCAGAGTGAACGTGTTATTTAAATAAATAACGCGAGAATTCCAGATCAATCTAATATTTTATAACCCCTTCCTCACACTACTCCCCTCATTACCGAGTGAGTCACGCCTACCCCGAAAGGGAAACAACTTATTGGTGTAATAATAACTTGTATGCATGATAATAAGCCATAAACAACATTTTAGGGTCTTTTTAATTTTGGGCGCCGATTGCAGTGACATTAAGTCTTTTGATTAATTAATTAATTAATTAATTAATTTTGATTAATTTTTTTGCAGATAATTGTGCAGACGACTAAGTAAGTCATCACCTTAGCGCCTGTACTTCAATACTAGCGGTAGAGAAGGACAAACTACCAATTAGATTAAAAAAAATATTTTGACTGAATTAAAAAAGATCAGCTTGACAATAGTATTAACAAGAATTAAGAATAACTTGTTTTGGAACTGTCATTTAAAAAAATCTTTTGACTTTAAAATAGGTTGATTTGAAGATGTCAGTGCTTTTATTAGCGTTGTAGAAGAGATATCGAATGATTGGAACTTCAAAAAATTGTGGACTATTATGAAAGAAGCTAAATTGCAAAAATTAAATAGCTGAAAGAAAAATCTAAAAATGATAATTTGCTTTCCATTTTTAACTGTATTGCCTAATTATTCCGCAAGTGTGACGGAATTTTTTCTTAAACGAAAGATACTGTATTACTTTTACCATTTAGTTAATGATGGTTTAACTGAATGTTTAACTAACATGTTTACTATTTCTATATTACTATCGCATCTAACAAATATAAAAAACTCTGATAACAAGAATATTTGCCTCTCCACTAATTTGTAAATAATTGATAAAAGCAGCCGCTTTTGACGAAATTGTTCCTCTCGAGCATTGTTATTGATTTCTGTATTGTTATCTCTGTTCTCCTATAGAAACAATGAATATCCTCGCTCTATTCTTCGCCTGCGTGGCTTTTCGCAATTTTGCAAGTATGTGTACCTAACATAATACCCAAAATTATATTGAAATGTAATACTTATTTTTTTTATACATTTGCAATTAATTTATTAAATAAACGTACGAATAATTAATTGGTATTAATATTTGAGTTTAAAATTTTTAAATCAATATATTAATGCAGTGCCACGTTACCAGCTTAAAAGCTTCTAACGTATTGAACCAAGAAATAACTATTAAAAAATATTGAATATTCTTAATAAATATTCATTTTGAATTAGAATGCTAAAACTACTTTACTCACTTTATAATTAAAATCTGAATTTGGAAACTTTTCAAACAAATATTTCCATGCAGTGCATAGTTGCCAGACTGAAATATGGTAGCATATGGATAGTAAAAATATGACGATTAATGCAATATTTTAATATATTATAAAATATTAATATTTACTTTGAATTCCAGAAGAACAATATAAGATTTACAATTATTATTTAGGTTTGAAAATTTTTTAATTCATATTGTAACGTAGTTCCACGTAAGCAGTTAGAAAAATGATAGCTAATAGAAAAAGAAATGATGATTACTACAATATTTTAATAATAAATATCAATTTTGAATTAGAATTATAAATCTAATTCAAATCTTGCAACAAACGGTATAAAAAGAATGATTATTAACGCAATGTTTCATTTGTTAATAAAAATTATTCATAGATTTGACTTCTAAATGTATCATATTAAAATTTACAGAATCAATGCGAATTTGAAAATGTTTAAGAATACATTTTTTTATATTAAACTTACGGAACGAATTTGAATTTTAAAAAAATATTTAAATTTTTTAAAAATAATTATCACTTTTGTACAACATCAAATTCAGAACAGAAAATTCATTAAAATTTGTTTATAAGTTTTTTTATAAGTGTTTACAGAAAGAATAAGATATGGGACTTAATACTAATGGAAATACTTTGCTACTAGCTATTTTCAGTTCTGAACAAGGTTGAAACTTTTTGATTTACGATTTTCTTGAGCATAGATTTTTTCATTTTCTAATATTTTCTGTTTAAAATTACTTTTAATTCAAACGGTTCTTTAGAATAACTTAATTTAAAGGTCCAGAATTGAAGTATTTTCCATTTTAGACATTAAAAAGAAATATGAATTTCAGGATTTTTACTTTGAGATATCCAAATTAGTTTTCAATTTTGAATTGTCAAATTGTAATCGTTTCTTGCCTAAATTTATCTAAATTTTAGGGTAGTCACTTCAAATAATTTACCTTTAATAATAATAATAAATATTTCCTTTTTAAATTTTTGGGATTGTCCTCTTTTGAAATTCCATTCTGGAATTATTCAATTATAAGATTACTGAATTTAAAATAAAATTGTTAAATTCTGAACGCTTTTAATCAGAAATAAGAAAATTCAACAGTGCGGCTAAAAATTTGGCTCAAACATGAAATGATTCTAAAACCGCCCCAGAAAGTGACAAAAAACCAGTTCATTTTTAAAAATTAAAGAAAATCCAAATTTCAATTTATCGTGTGTGTCGATTATATCGGTGTTATAAACCTCTCATTACACTTTCACTTGACTGTGATTGAAACAATTATTGTTCTAAATGTTTGTTTATAGCCTGAGTGCTTACCTCCTGATTTTTACTTTTCCAGTATACAAAAATGTCACAAATCTCTTATTTACAGAAGTCGTTGCTATGAATAATGAGCATGGAGCTGCTCGTAGAGAACGAGATCCTCTTGAACTTGGTCATACTAGATTGTCAAATCCCCATCCAGGTAATGCTAATGTTCTATTTTACTAAAAAAGTGGTTATCTTCCAACAGCAATTTTGCTAGTGCAAGTCAATTACATAAATCACTTTTTCACAGATATCGGTCCTTGGGTTAATCATCTTCATAATCACCCTACTGAAATCGAACCTACTGATCTTGGTGAACATAATCAACAGCGAAAAACAATACTAATAACAAAAGTCGTAAATGGCCATGCTGTAAGGTGGCATTCACTCATGGGAGACCTCCTACCTAATTCAAACATTACGACGTGCAATGGTACATTTGGGCACGCTATTGTTGATCTCAATGATAGCGAAACTTTATATGCATGTCTCCGTCCATATAATAATCATAACGAGACTAAAGACAGCGAACATACGGGTGGTGTTCCGGAATTCATCGTGTATGTAATCAGAGAAGGCATGATTCCTCGTAAACTCGAAGGCGTTCTTACGACTGGCGGTGCAAGTATAACACTCAGAACATTGACTCGCTCCTATAAAACGCGATTTATGCGTCGAGGCGGGCACGCTCGTTACATAAAGTCCGATCGAAATAATCCAATTGATGCTGATGGAGACATGTATATTAATTTAGGATTTACCGAATAACTTCGCTAAAACAATCAAGTTCAAAGAATCAATATTACATGAATCTATAAAAATGTCGTTGAGATTGTATTGATGAATTATTGTTAAAGACCGGTTGTACTAATGAATAATGACACAAACATTTTATATTACAATAGTTGAATCAACAGGTAATAAAATACGAATTTCAAAGGACTATTATATTTTTTGCAAATCCTTTACCTATGTTTAAATTTTGCATGCACCTTAATCAGATGCAATATAATTTGATTCCTGCAGACTAATTGGAAATGACATTGAGGCATACGCGCTTCGATTCGTATAAATTATCCGTAACGCTAATGTTACGTCCTAGGATGGCATTTAGGAACAATACATAAGTGGTCAGTGATAGTAACTGTTCTATCTATAGAACAAAAGGTTCTGGGATAAGGGAATAGCATTTCAGGGGTCAGTTGAATAAGTGAGCGATGCGAGATAGAGATTAGTAATAGACATTTATTAAAAGATCGATATAGTGGTAGGAAATGACTACAAGAATTCAGGGGAGAAACGACTCTGAGGAAAATGTAATAATTTGTTCATGAGGGTTTCAGAAGAGAAATATCAATATTGAGATGAGAGAGAAAGAGATAGGTTTAATATACTGCAGAGATGTATAAATTGTTGATTACCTTTGATGAAGATCTGGGAGAGGGAGACAGGGGTAACTCCCGAACTTGAAGTTAACAGAACTGTAACTGGAACTGCATAGAAGACTCTCTGGCCAGATTTAGGAACTTGATACCAAGTTCAATTGGATTTGTGTTGATTGGATCTGACTCGAGCTGACGAGTGCCGACTGAGACTGATTGGTACTAACTGGTACTGGATGGAACTAACTTTTTCCAACAGGATAGACTTATACTGAACTGGTCCTCCGGACTGATTTGTACTTGACGGGAGTTGATTTAAATTAAGTGTTTCCACTTAAACTGGGCTAAAATGTTGACGAACTTTCGAAGGAAGAAAGTCCGGAATTCAGATTTAGATTCACGACGAATACCAACAGAGCTACCGCACTAAAGATTGACTGCTGGAGGACTGCCTACCTTTTCCCTTTTCCACGTGTTCTTCTAGAAGTTTCGGCTATTACGTTGTAGTCCACTTGGACCTGGTGCAAGAAGACTTAACTATTGGTCAAGCCCAGTAAGACAATATAAGTGGGAAAGTACGAGTGTACTGAAAGTTTGAAGGACAACAACTGGAAATCAAAGAGCGAGCCATCCTGGATAAGAAACTGTCACGGAACGAGAACCTGAAATTCAAGTGCAAAAAGCTAAATTATGAGTCCCTTACTTCTGTTGCTTGCAACTCACAAAAAATCTCTGAAATATCTTAGAAGAGGTTCTCATAGGGGTCTTCGGCCAACTCTTTCAAGTGGCCACTTTGACCTGTTCCCCGAAGAAGGTCGACGTTACATTTGTGAACGCGAGACATTTTTCAAAATGTCTAAATGTTCAATAGTTAGCTTTTTTTCGAATATTCATTTATAAAAACTTTATCTTGAGAGCGAATGAGTACAGAAATCCGTTTTATGGCTTAAAATGTGCAGTTTTCTCATGCGTGTAAATTGCAACAATTACGTTTGTGCTTAAATCATTCTTTCACGATATACATTATATTGAATATTTCTGACCTTCATGGGTCTAGGCGTTATGACAATCACAGAGGGACTAGTGGCAGCAAAAAATTTTCCTTTCTATGACAATAGTAATTCCAGAAACTACCCTTGAGGTGGCCTTGCTTGCATGAAACACAGCCATTTGGGGTATTTGGTTAGCTTCTGGAATAACTAATTAAAACTTTTGGAAATTCTTTTAAGACATTTCAGAGTTTTTTTGAACGAGTCGCAACCAAAGGCAGGGAGGCACTTCGAGATTTGGCCCTATGTTGCATGTCTCAATAGTGGGACCATAAAGGAAAGCTGGATCTTTAAGCCAAAAACACTTTTCTGGAGCGATATGCATGCAATTTTTCAAGATCCTGCAAGATTAAAAAGATTATCGTGAAATCTTTCAGATTATTCTGGACTTATTTACAAAATCAGTTCCTCATTTTTTTGTTTGGTTTAAGAAACCCGTTTCCCTATTCGCGATGGTTTCAATATTGTTTTTCATGTAAAAAATGGTACTTTAAAAGCACCATCCCTCCCTAAACGTATCACGTATTTGTTAATGAACCTTTGTAGACATATTTTGAAATCTTTAGAACTTAGAATTAGTTTTTCAAAATAAAACCTAAATCAATTACTTTTTTTCACCAATCTTATCGGTAACACCATTAATTTTTAAATTACCTGTACCCAAAATTTGTTTCAAATTTACCCACAAATTATAGTGCAACAAACTACACAATGATAGTGTAGAAAATTAACAATCTTTATTATTCATTCGATTAAATAATTTATTATATTATTTATGTAATTATACTAATAAATAGAGTAAACAGCTGCTTAATTCAGGTTACGTAAAAATGAAAGAAGTTCAAAAATGCTGAAAAACCGGCAAAGGTGAGACAAATTGTTTTTTTTTTAATTTCTAATAATAACCTCATTCATTTTATTATTATTGAAATCATAATCTGTTTTAATGTCCAATTTTTCAGTAGTGATTGTTTGCACAAAATATACTGTAATAATCTGACAATTCAGCTTATTGTCGTTTAAATGAATATTTAACAAGTATTTTTATGCTTCTATCAGTAAAAAATACAGCATATAATAAAAATTCATTTATCAAGAATATTGGACTCTCCACTCAGTTTCAAATAAACTTTAAAAGCAGCCGCTTTTGACGAAATTCTTCCTTTACAGCATTAGTCGTAATTTATGTATCTTTATCTCTACTTGTATCAGTAGCAAAGAAGCTCAGCATTCTATCTTTGCCCTGCGTGGCTTTGCTCAGTTTTGTAAGTATGTATATCTAAAATAATATAAAAAATTTCTATTAATCCTAATTTTCAATTCTACTCCTAAATGCACAATGTAACATTAATAATTTGAGCTTTGCAAAAGCAACGCCTCCTCACAAAACTTGTAACATATGGAAATAAGAAATTATGATAAATAATATTACATTTTTTTAAATAATTCTATTTACTACTACATAATATTAATATTTACCAAATTTACAATTAGGATGTTTGCAAATATTTTTTGAAAGAATTATTTACATTTGGTGCTACGTTACTAGAATGACATCTTGTAACATATGGAAACAAATAATTAAATAAGGATCAATGCAATGACTAAGTTTATCTATGAATATTAATGTAAAATTTGTTTTCTAGTTGGATAGAATTAAATTGCCAATTGAAATTAGAACTACATTTTTTTAAATCACTATTTCTATTTATACCACGTTACCAGATTTAAATCTCGAAACATATGGAAACAAAAAAATTATGATTGATACAATATTTCACATTATTAATAAATATCAATATATAACATAAATTTACATTCTACCATATAAAATTAAAAAATAAAGTTTTCATTTCAAGGTTTTTAAAATAATTTTTTTCATTTGGTGCCACGTCATCAGATTCAAATATTGTAAGATATGGAAACAATAAATGATGGATAATACAATATTTTATTTCATTTATAAATTTTAATCTTAAATTTAAAATTAAATTCTACCATATAAAATTAACAAATAAAGTTTTTATTTTAAGTTTTTTTAAAGATAAATCTTTTCAATTAGTGCCAGGTTAGCAGATTATCACAATAAATAATTAAAATTTATATTCCAAATACCTCGGTAGGGGAACGCTTATGAAGATATTGCAAAATAATGTATGAATTTCATTTTTTATAATTACCAAATTATTTGTTTTTAATTTTTATCAAATGTTATTTTCAGATATCCTAAAAAATGTATCAGTTTAATAAATCTATATTATTACAATTCATAATATGCATTGGTATCGAAACAAAAGTCGTGATTTTATTATTATCCAAAAAAGTCCGCATCCTGCTAAAAAAAATTTGTTATCAAACATTTTATAGCAACCTATGTTGTTTTTTCGAAAATTTAATTTTTTTTTTATTTTCAGTGTTATTTTTTACGATTTTAATTTCAAAAAACGCATTTGTTCATATTATTTTGGAAAAAAATTTTGTTAAATGAAATAATATTTTAGCTTGTATCTATTTTCCAAAAACTTATTTTTTTTTTACTTTTGAAATATATTGTCATAACTAGAGTTTATAATAAATTTGTGAATTTAATTTAACTTTTTATTATCATACTTTTTTCGATAAAAAAAAATCTACTGATCCTATCTAAAAATTATTATTATGGAACATGTAGATTCTTAATGAATGAATAACTTACGTATATGAACTTTTTTTAGTACGTTGTATCGTTGTTTTTACAAATAAAAAAAGCTACGTTTTCACAAGACATGTGATTAGACTATGTTCATACATTTTAAACTGTTTAATTCAAATCTGGCCTCGGAATTTCTCCTAAATGTCAAGTTTTCTAAATGTCAAGTTTCAAGGAAACAAAAGTGACAAAAAATGCGCGATATTTAAAACAAATTTTACAATAAACTTATATCTTTAAAGAATGAAATGAGGAAAAATATTACATCAAATATAAAAATATCAAAAATGTATTCCTGTAATTTGTTATAGAATGCTTTTTTGGGCAAAAAAAATCTTCTTGGTTACAATATTTGGTTAAATACTAATTCATTGTTTGATTAAAAATTAATTTTTGTTTAAATATCAATTTAATTATTCGGCACCTGCATGTATTTTGTCTACAGATAATTTTATTAGTTGGAAGTTAATAATATTCCTAGTTGAAAATTTATTTTGCTGGGTTAAAGATTTATCAAATTTATTATAAATGTACTTCTTTCGTTAAAAATTGATTAATTTTGTTAAAACATCGACTTGTTCGTTTGAAAAATTTATAAATGTAAATGTTTAACTATTACATGTATGATTTAAAATTTATATTTTGTAATTTCAACTTTTTTTCTAAAAACTCATATACATATTTAGTTGACAATACGTCTTTTTTTGGTAAAAAATTAATATTCTTGATGAAAAATATATTTCTTTGGTTTAAAATTATATAGGAAATTATAGTTCTTGGTTGAGACTTCATCTTTTTGGTTATAAATTAAATTTTTTTGTTAATAATTCAACATTTTGGTTAAAAATACATTTTATTCGGCGAAATATTCATTATTTTGGTTGAAAGTTTATTTCTGTGACCGAAAATTTATACATTTATTTCGTTGAAAATTCGTCTTTTTAGTAGGGAAATAATCTCGTTGTTTGGAAATTCATCTATATGGTTAGAAATTCAACCATTCAGTTGAATTTCCGTACCCTTTTTATAAACTCGTTGTTGATTTCGTATCCTTTCTGAACAAATATTTACTCTTAAGAAATGAAGCCAGCTCTTCCGCTTCGTCTTTAACAAGTCGAAGTTTCCTCACGAGATCATTCAATTCTGACTGCGAAATTTTCTCGGGATTATGATCCTTTTTCCCACGTGGCTTAATATTTTAATCCCTGCTGTGTTTGCCGTTTTCAAAACTTTAACTATCACCAATACGGTTCACATCTATTCCTTCGCATTTTAGCCTTCATGATGAATTCCCTTATAGTGCACTTATTCCTTGTAATAAGGAGTCAATCCGTTCTTTATCAACAAACTTCTTTATTAACAAACTTTTATTCGTCTACACTGTTCAATCGTTGAATTACAAGTAAAGTGCCAAATTTCCGACCGCCCCTTCACCTGCTCTCCCCGACCCTTGCGTTCAAAGGTGAGAGAGCAGGTGTATGGTTCCCGATTACCTATACCTTTTCTTCCCTGTCGAACGAAGGTCGAATAGGAAAGGCCATGGGTTCTTGTTTGGCGGATGTTTATCATATAAATGTAGATAATAAACGCAACACGTATTTAGTAATATTTCGTTTAACAAAAATAATACAAAGAAAAAGTGGATCATTCGATGATCCATCCTCCCGCCTCCTTTGAGAAGTTACAGCTTACTCTCGGATTTTAATTTGCTTCATTAATTGTAACAGTATTTAATGATTCTGGTTGTAGGACGAAATTATTTTCATGTGAATTGTCGATAAATAATTAATGTTTCTAAATTAAGTAATCTTGGATCGGCCAGTTACGTTGACATGTTTTTTTCAAAAGGTAAAGGTGCTTATTTTCTAACATTTCTTTTTAATTCGTTTTTCGTCGTTTTTACCTTCACGGTCCGCACAATTCCGTCCGTTCCAGGA
>JAAAKG020136862.1:0-13070 GCA_010014905.2 Druon quercuslanigerum
CAAAACGAAAAAAATCCCAACAAACCTTGTAATATTTGATTGACATTTCAACAAAAAATTAAATTGTAAATTTTTCCGTTTAGAAAGAAAGAAAATGTATTTTTAACAAAATAGTTTTAAATCGTCATAAAGTTCTAACAAAACAAAAATTCCAATAAACTGTTCAAATTTGGATTTTCAACCAAAAAGTTATTTTTAATTCTCAATAAGCATTTGAATTTTCAAATAAATAGTTCAATTTTCAAGTAAATAGAATAATGAATTTTCTACCGAAATAGTTGAATTTTTAACAAAAAAGGTAAACTTTCAAGAAAAAAGTTTATTGTCGTCAACCAAATATTAAAATTTCCTACTAAATTCTTCTTTTGATAGTCGCCCTTTATTAAATTCATGTTGTAGTTTTTTCTTCTGATTCGCCCACATTGCAAGAAAAATATTGATTACTCATCAGTGGACTTTGTATATTATTATCGTCTTATGGTCATCCGTTTTATACTTAATTGTGCACCAAAATACCTGATGGAAAGACAGAAAGTAGTCTGTCATGCGCACTCCGCGTTAGTCAGCTGATTTCGTTGTGTCGGTGAATCAGTGAAGCACGTCAGTGTGCGGAAAAGTTTGCCGGAGTGTGTTTCGTCTGCTCCTGTTTGTTTTGTCCCGGTAGAAAATATCCAAAAATCCGGTAAGAATTTTCATTGAAAACTGTGCCACAAGGATGCACTGACATTCTCAATAAATAATCCAAATGTACACATTCTACCAAGTACTTGTTTGCTCTCTAGAATATCAAGTATTTAGTATAAAAAACAACTGCTTAGTCATAGTCATTATAGGCGTAGGTCATTTATTACGACGTTCCCTTTACATTTTCTTTTCCTTTTATCAATAATTATTGTCCTTCCGAAAAAAAGTTTTTGACTTTATAGAATAAATTCGTATTTCACTCGGTGCTTTTCTTTTCTGACGGTTATAATTTCTAGGTTATGTCCAACTTAACGAAACTGATTAAAACGGGAAGTGATTGTTCAAAATTGTATAATTTTAATTCAAAATCCTTTTATATAATGTTAGAATGGGAAATATTAAAATTTGAATAATGTCGTGTTAACAAAATTCATTGTTATTGAATAAGTAATTGTTTGAATGCTTTTGAATTTTCTGGATTTTTGTAAATTCACAGTTTTCACGAGAAGAATTTAAATTGTAAATGATTCTTTTATAATAAAGGCAACAAGTATGCTCTTAACTTTCTAACGGCATGAATGAAAAACCCCGAGAAATGATAGTCCTGAATTTTAAACTATTTATTTTTTTTGTAATTTTTATTTATTTATTAAAAATATAGTAATCAAATATTTGTATAGTTTATCTTATAATAAGATGTTAGCTGAGCGTTTCTATCAAAAAAATTTTCACGAGGACAGTCAATTATTAATAATAGTCTATTTAAATCCAACTTTAATTGAAATGATTAATAAAAAAAAATATTTTTAACGTTTAAAGTTTAGAAAATTATTCTTCGAATTTAAAATAACTCAATTAAAAAGAAAACTATTTTAATACCAGAAATATATATTTATGAATTGTTATTTTAAATTTCAGCAAATAATTTTACAAACTTTGAACATTAATAATATCTTTTTCTTAAAAATCTGTGATTATTGTATTTTTAATAAATAAATAATTTTTATAAACAACATTTTAATTGTTAAACTTAAAAAAACTTTTAGTTCGGTTATTTTACAATTCGGCCTTTTTCTGTCGAGAATTTTATTAATCGGAAATTGTAAAATTTGGGAATTATATTATTTAGGAAATTTATATTAAGGAATTTTATTATTCGGATATTTCATCATGCGAGCATATTTTTATTCAAAAAATTTATAATTCAGGCATTGTAATATTCTGTAATTTTAATATTCGAAAATTTTCCAATTCTCCATTTTTTTTTATTTGGGAATTTTATAATTTACGAATTTTGCTATACTATTGGTTGTTGCTATATTATTGGAAAAGTTTATAATTTAATGATTTACCAAATCGGGAGTTTTATACAAGAAATTTGTTATTTGAGATTTGTGTTATTCCGATATTTTATTATGTGAGAATATTTTTATTCGGGAAAATTATAATTCCGGCATTTTACTATTCAGTAAATTTATTATTCTGATAGTTTATTATTCGAGAATTTAATTATTCGGAAATTTTCCAATTCTAGAATTAAATTATTTGGGGATTTTATTATTCTGAAATTGTATTATTTTGAAATTTTCCAATGCTATAATTTCCTTATTCAGATATTTTATTATGCGAGAATTTTATTGCTTAGGAAATTTATAATTGAGGAATTTGACTCTTCGGGAACTTTATAATTTCCATATTTCATTATGCAAAAATATTGTTATGCGCAAATTATAATTCAGGCATTGACTATTCTGTAATTTTATTAATCTGATATTTTATTATACGAAAATTTTCCAATTCAAGAATTTCATTATTTGGGAATTTTATAATTTGAGTCTTTTACTATACGAGAATTGTAATATTTGGGAAATTTATAATTCAGGAATTTTTTTATTGCGGATTTTATTATTCGAATATTTTATTATTCGAGAATTTTATTAGTCGGTAATTCTAAAATTCAGGAAGTTTATAATTTAAGAATTTTACCATACGAGAATTGTATTATCTGGGAAATTTATTATTCAGGAATTTCAATATTTGGTAATTTTACAATTGTGGAAGTTGATTATTCGGACATATTATTATTCTAAAATTTTCCAATTCTACATTGCTTTATTTAAGAATTTTATAATTTACGAATTTTGCTACACGAGAATTGTATTATTGGGGAAATTTATAATTCACTAATTTACCAATTCGGGAATTTTATTATTTGGGAATTTTATAAAAGAAATGCACTATTTGAGATTTGTATTATTCGGATATTTTACCATGCGAGAATTGTATTATTTGGGAAATTTATAATTCAGGAACTTTAATATTTGGGAATTTTATTATTCGGATATTTTATTATTCGAGAATTTTATGATTCAGGAATTTTACTTTTCGGATATTTTATTATTTTTATATTTCATTATGCGAGAATTTTATTATCCGCCAAGTAGTTTGTAATTCGGGAATTTTCCTATTCGGGAGTTTTATTCCGAAATTTTATTGTTTGGAAATTTTTTAATTCTATAATTTCCTTATTTTGGAATTCCATAATTTAAGAATTTTACTTTACGAGAATTGTATGATTCGGATATTTTATTACGCGAGAATATTGTTATTCGGGAAATTTATAATTCAGGCAATGACTATTTGGTAATTTTATTATTATGATATTTTATTATTCGGAAATTTTCCAATTCTGGAATTAAATTATTTAGGAATTTTATAATTCAAGGATTTTTCTATACGAGAATTGTATTATTTGTGAAACTTATTATTCAGGAATTTTAATATTTGGGAATTTTATGATTTTGGAATTTGTTTATTCGGATATTTTATTACTCGAGAATTTTATTGTTCGAAAATTTTCCAATTCTAGAATTTTAATATTTGGGAATTTTATAATTTACTTATTTTACTATACGAGAATTGTCTTATTCGGATATGTTATTGTGCGAGAATTTTATTATTGCGAAAATTTATAATTCACGAATTTTTCTATTCAGGAATTTTATTCTCCTTATATTTTATTATGCGAGAATTTTATTATTAGGCAAGTTTATAATTTAGTAATTTTCCAATTCGGGAATTTTATCAAATAAATTTACTATTTGAGATTTGTATTATTCGGATATATTATTATGCTAAAATCTTATTATTCGGGAAATTTATAATTCAGGCATTTTACCATTCGGTAATTTTATTATTCTGTTATTTTATTATTCGGAAATTTTTCAATTCTTGAATTTCTTTAATTGGGAATTTTATTATTTGAGAATTTTTCTAAACGAGAATTGTATAATTTGGGAAATTTTTAATTCAGATATTTTAATAATTGGGAAATTTATTATTGTGGAAGCTGATTATTCGAATATTTTATTACTCAAAAATTCTATTAGACGAAAATTTTCCAATTTCTTTATTAAGAAATTTTATAATTTACGAATTTCACCGTACGACAATTGTATTATTCGGATTTGTTATTGTGCGAGATTTTTATTATTTGGGAATTTTATAAAAGAAATGTACTATTGGAGATTTGTATTATTCGGATATTTTATCATGGGAGTATATTGTTACTCTTAAAATTTATATTTAAGGCATTGACTATTCGGTAATTTTATTATTCGATAATTTAATTATTCGGAAATTTTTCAATTCTAGAAATAAATTATTTGGGAATTTTATAATTTCAGAATTTTTCTATACGAGAATTGTATTATTTAGGAAGATTATAATTCAGGAATTTTAATATTTGGGATTTTTATTATTGGGGATTTTATTATTCGGATATTTTGATATTCGAGAATATTATTAGTCGGGAATTTTACTATTAGGATATTTTATTATTCTGATATTTCATTATTCGAGAATATTATTATTCGGGACATGTATAATTCAGGCATTGACTATTCGGTAATTTTGTTATTCTGATATTTTATTTTTCAAGAATTTAATTTTTAGGAAATTTTCCAATTCTGGAATTAAATTATTTGGGAATTTTAAAATTTGAGAATTTTTCTATACGAGAATTGTATTATTTGTGAAATTTATTATTAAAGAATTTTAATATTTGGGAATTTTATGATTTTGGAATTTGGTTATTCGGATATTCTAGAATTTTATTATTTGGGAATTTTATAATTTACAAATTTTACTATACAAGAATCGTATTATTCGGATATGTTATTGTGCGAGAATTTTATCATTCGGAAATTTTTCAATTCTTGAATTTCATTAGTTGGGAATTTTATACTTTGAGAATTTTTCTAAACGAGAATTGTATTATTTGGGAAATTTATAATTCAGTAATTTTCTATTCTGGAATTTTACTATTCGGATATTTAATTATTCGGGAAGTTTATAATTCAGTAATTTTATTATTGGGGATTTTTATTAGTCGAGAGTCGGGAATCTGATAATTCAGTAATTTTACTATTCGGTAATTTTATTATCCTGCAATTTTCCAATTCGGGAATTTTATTATTTGGGAATTTTATAATTTCAGAATTTTACCATTCGAGAATTGTATTATACGGATATTTATTTTGCGAGAATGTTATCATTCGGGAAATTTATAATTCAGGCACTTTACTGTCCGGGAATCGTATCACTCGGAAATTTTATAATTTTCGAATTTCATTGTTCCGATATTTTATTATGCGAGAATTTTATATTATTCGGGAATTTTACAATGTGGGGAATTTCAATTTTTCGAAAATTATCAGTCTCCCCGTTTCAGCCCAAAGTTTTATAAATTATAAATGGATTCTATTTATAACCCCTAGGCCTTTATATTAATAAAGCTATATGAATTTATTTATCAATAAATGTTGAGCGTTTTCTGCAGCATCAAATTAGTAAAATAAAAATTCAGAATACGTAATTTTATTTGAATTTAAATCTGTGAAAATTTTAAAATATGTCGAACAGGACTCTGGAAGATTTTAAGAAAGTTGGTTTATTTTTGCATGATTTAAGAAAAAATTAGGAACACTTTGAATTATTTCAACAAGTATTTAAATGTTTTTAAAACATTAATATATATTTAAAAAATTTTAAACTTAAATTTTTTTAACTAAGTGAATATGTCTGACGATTTTTAAATACAATTTTGAAGCTTTTTAATAATTTTGAAAGGCATATACCAGATAATAAAACTTGGTTTTCAAGAGTCCAAGAAAAATTTAAATCGGTAAAGGAAATTTTTTAAACTTGCAAGATTATAGCATTTTAGAAAAAATTAAAATCACTTCACGAGATATTTAGAGGTTTTGAAAAGATGCAAAAATAATCTTAAACTTTAAAAGATTTCATAAAATTTTAAACAATAGGTAGATTTTTGAAGATTTTGAACACAAAATTTATAAGCTTTTTAAGAAGTTCGTAAGCTTTCAAAATAATAAAAAATGGTCGCAAGATTTCTGGGAAAATTTTGTATACTGTTTTGTTATTTACAACATTTATTTCAAGAAAATATTAAGAAAGCTTTCGGGACATTCCTAAAGATTTCATTGTGAAAAAAAAGAAAATCTGAAGTTTTTTGAATTTTCAAAAGTAATTAAAATTTGAAAAGATTTCAAAATAAATTTTTTTAGTTTTTTTAGCGGAAAAGTTTATAAATAATAATTAAAAAATTACTCAGATTTCTGAGAATATTCAAAAAAATTATTTATTTTGGAAAATTATTTTAGGAATAATTTCAGTCACTTTATAAGATATTTAGGGATTTTAGAGGTTTTAAAGAGATTAAAAATATTTTAAAACTGCAAGTTTTCCAAAAATTTATAAAGTATTTTTCAATATTTTACAAGCTTCAAAAATTCCTAAGCGTCTTTTAAGTTGACACACATTTTTCATAAAATTTTGTAAAACAAAAAAAAAGATTCTTATACATTTTCTAGATACTTTTGCGTTTTATCTGAAATCTTTCAAAAAATTTATTATTTTTTTCGAGATATCTAGAAAAATTATATTTGTATGACTTTAAAGCAAATAAACAAAGAAACTTAACAAAATAAATACATAGTTTTTCGAAACATCACTTCGTATTGAACATTATTTTTCTCTTAAAAATATAATTTGTCTTAAATAAATAAATCATTTTTTTTTCATTATAAATACATCTATTTGTTTTAAAAATTTTGTTTTTAAAGATTGAATCATTTTGTTAAAATTTCATCTTCTCATGCGAATTTAACTATTGTGGTTTCAAAATTAACATCTTTTAAATTATAATATGAACTATTATATTTTTGATTGAGCCTTAATTTTTTGTTCATAAAAACTCCACTACTAGGTTAAAAGCAAAATTATTATGTCAACAATTCACTTGTCTCATTGAAGATTTATAATATTTTAGAGAAAAATGGATCACTTTGTTTAAAAATGTAAATATTTTAATATAAATTTGTCTTTTTTCTCAGAAAATTAATCTTCGTAAAAAATTCATATTTCAGTTAGATTCTACTATTTTCTTGAAATTTGGTTTAAAAATGAATTCAACTATTTTGTATTTAAAATTAAAATCTTTTCTGATTACAATATGAACTATTACATTTTTTCTTCAGAATGAATATTTTCTGATTAAGAATTATTCATAATTTTTGTTGAAATTCGTCTCTTTTGTGAAATATTAAACTTTATTGATTAAAAATACAACTGGTTAAAAATTAATCTTTTTTTGTTGATGATTGAGCCATTTTGTTGAGAATTTGTCTCTTCTGGACCAATTCAACTGTTTTTTAATAAATATAAAAATATTTTTGAATTGAAATATAAATTATTACATTGTTCTTTAAGAATTCTTTTTTTTTTTTGACAAATTAAATTTTTTTATTTGAAGATTACATTTTTTTGTTGAAATTTTGATTTGACATATCTGAAATTCTCAATCTTTTTGAATTTTCTCAAGAATCTCAGGAAAATTCTATTTATATAACCATAGAAATAATTCAACAAATAAACTTTTAAAAATAGGTATTTTTATTAATAATTTATATGGTTGAATGAATTATTTTTAAAATATCCTAGTAAATTTTTAAATGATATCCTAAAACTCTGTAAAAGAATGTAGAATATTTTAAATCAAGATTTTTAAAGATTTCGAAAAAAAATTAGAAGCTTTTTAAGAATTTTCAAACGTTTGTAAGAAATACATTTTTTCCTATGATTCGTGGGAAAACTTCAAATGATTTTTTATTTAAAAAAATTAGATTTTAAACAAAATTTGAAATTCTTTTAAATGATTTCTATAGATTTCGAAATTTTAAAAGTTTTAGAAAAGTTTTGCATTATTTTAAAACATATTTCAAAGTTTTAAATGGTTTAGAAAAATTCGAAAGTAATTTAAATTTTGAGGAGATTGAAAAAAATGTGAAACAAAATGTAAATTTTTGAAGATTTTGAAAAATAGGGTTTTTAAGAATTTTTAAATGTTTAAAGATAACAGTTTTTGTTCTAAATCTTTTGGAAAATTTAAAGTAGTTTTCTATTCTGAAAAATTAATTTTTATAGAATGTTTAAGAATATTTTAAAACACTTTCGAGGATCTCCAAATTTTTCAGAAAGGAATTTTGAAGATTTTAAGGCAATTTTAGAAATAATACGAATCAGTTTAGAATAATTAGGAATTATAGAAGTCTTAAAAAGATTAAAAATAGTGAAAAAGATTTAACTAGATTACTTTATTATTTTTTTATTTTTTTCAAACTTCTATACGTCTGAATATGTTTTAAATTGATTAAAATTTTTCCTAAAATTATTGTAAATAACTTATAATAGAAAAAATATTATGTTTTCAATTGATCTGAAAATTTTCAAAATCTGTTTAAACTTTTAAAATATTCTTAGAAAAATTATGTTTATGTAACTTCAAAATAAATAAGCTTAAAAAGTAGTTATTTGAATTTTTTAGTCTGTTAATAACATTTTTTTTCCTCGAAGAATAATTTAGTTGGCATTTTTTTTTCTTTACTGACTTAAAAGTTTTATTTTCAGTTTATTTGAAAATTAATCTGTTTTGGTTGAAGATTCAACAATTTTGTTAAAAATTCTTTTTTTTTCATAAACTCACCTCTTTTTCATTTAAAATAAAAAACTTTTTTTCTTAAATTAAACTATTTACTTAAAAGTTGAACTGCTTTCTTAAAATTTAAATTTTGTCTGGTTGAAGATTCATCATTGTAGTTAAAAAGTTATCACTTTTGAAAAACATATTATCTTCATTGGTTCACAATGTAACTGTTTGAAAATTCATATTTTTTAGTTAAAAATTTAACTATTTAATTGAAAGTATTTATTTGATTCACTAATAAAAATGTGAATCATGAAGGTGTTTAATTTTTAAGGCCACACCATTAAAATTGCTTCATTGGTAAACATATTTTATATCACTAACGAAATCTAATAAAAATGGGGGTTTTTTAATTTTAAATTTGTTGAGGCCTTAAAATTAAAATTTCTCCACTTTCAAAGCTTTTTGAAAATATCAATTTTTAAACCACACATTACTTATAGGCTACTTTATCTATTTTTGTAAAATTTTCACTTGTTTTTTTTTCAGTCTCTTTTTCTGTATTTTCGCAAGTAAAAAAAAGTAATATTTGTATTATTTTAACAAATTTAAATCTTATTTTTAAATTGAGAATAAAATATTTTAATTAAAGTTTGAAAAAATTGAGGTTTTTATTTTCGAAGACGCAAAAGTAAGCAGTTTGTATATTAAACTGTTAGAAAATTAATAATGTAAGATTGAAACAACTAAAAAAAAATATTAGAAAATAAAATTACATTCGATCAAATATTTTTTGCCCTTTATTGGTTCTTGATTATTTATTAATTATACGTGAAGAAAAGTTGAGATTTGCGTTCAATATTTCAGGAACACGATCTCTGCTCAAAATAAGCTTCAATACAAGAATGCGTATTTTAAGACCCCTTTCATATTCCATCGGGTTACCTACATTCATCCGAAATTTTTCAGGCACGTACACTTCATCTGAAATAATCTTTAACTACAAAAATAACATTAACAATATACAGGGTGTTCAAAAAGTCTCGATACACCTAAATATCTTTCAAGTTAAATATTTTTTCAAAAAGGTCAAGGTCATTCTTGAGGTAACTTAATGAGGAATTCATTGGTGACCTTGAATTTGACCTTGAACTTGACCTTCAAGGTTATTTCAAGGTCCTGAGTCAAGCCTAAAAACCATCAGTTGAAGTTAAAAGTCTTTCTTGACCCATTATCTGAGAACATGTTTGGACGCAAAATTTCCCGCTTTTTCGATTGCCGTTGTCAAAAATAGGGGTTCCCATTAAAAAAAACAATATTGACCTTGAAATAACCTTGAAGATGAATGTCAAGGTCAAATTCAAGGTCACCACTGGATTCCTCGTTAAAAGTTACTTCAAGAATGACCTTGACCTTTTTGAAAAAATATTTACCTCGAGAGATATTTAGATGTATCGAGACTTTTTGAACACCCTGTAGAGTGCATGCTTTTCTACTCACGCATTTTTGACTCACTCGGAGAAAAATGAATTCAAAGTGAATTCATACCTCCATAATTTTTAGGATTTTAAAAAGTGTTTCATTTTGTTAAAAATTAAACTTACGTGCAAAAATGTTTTCTAGCCGTTTCCCACCTTACCGACATTGTTTTTTGAATGGTTTATGTCCACGTTACTTTTAGTGTATTTTACTTTAATAAAATATTGTGCGTGCTACGCGCCCTGTTAATTAATCTTTTTCGAGAAAAAACTCGGCTTATTTTTTAAAATTTAGACGGTGTTTAAATTAAGTTTTGCTCAAATAACCCTGTAAATTTGACTTTGTTATCAGAATGTTTTTCTAATATAACTGTTTGATTACATTTTGTAAATTTTCACTTATCATGATTAGTGACTGAAAAACATTTTTTGGTTCAAATTTTAACCACTTAGATGAAAGTGGAACTAATTTGTTAAAATTTTATTTTTTTGTTGATGATTCATAGTTTTAGTTGAAAATCTTTTTTTTATTTAAAATTCAACCATTTTGTCAAGATTTTTTTAATTAAATAATTTTTTCTTCAGTTGAAAATTTAATTATTTGTTTGAAAATTTCTGTATTTTGCTGAAACTTTGTCTTTTGGGGGAGAAATTTAACCGTCTTCGTGACTGATTCATCTTTTTGGTTAAAAATTTATGTAATTTGTTAGTAATTAATCTTTTTTAGTAAAAAAAATTAACCTTTTCGGTTCAAAATTAATTTCTTCGGCTTGAAAATTAGTTTTTTTTATCTATTGAAAATTTAATTATTTGTTTCAAAAATTCTGTATTTTAATTAAACCTTGTCTTTTCTAGTAGCATATTATTCTTTTTTATGACTAATTCACCCTTTTGTTGAAAATTCATATATTTTGTTAAAACTTAATCTTTTTGTTTGAAAAATCGTTTTAAATGTATTAAAAATTAAACCAAATATTTTTCGAAAACTTTTTTTTTGCATAAGATGAATCTTTTTGGTGAAATATTCATTTGCATGGTTGAAAATTTCATTATTCCGTTCAAAATTTATTTTATTTGCTTAAAAGCTTATTTTTCTAACTGAAAATTTAGATATTTTATTTTATGTTGGAAATTGACGTTTTTTAGTTAAATTTCTCTCTAGTTTGTTAAAAATTTGTGTTTTTTTATTGTTGAAAATTCATCTTTTTGGTTGAAATTTCATTTTTTTGGTTGAAAACTTAACCGATTTTATTTGAAAATGCTTTTTTTTTTATTTATTTTTTTCTTTTATATATATATATATATATAAAGATATTACCTTTCTTCTATAATTGATCTTTTTTAATTGAAAATTTATTAATTTCGTTAAAAATTTGCGTTTCTTCGGTAGAAAATTAACTATTTTGGTTAAAATGCATTTTGTTAAACATTATTCTTTTTTAGTGAAAAATTTATCTTCTTGATTGAAATATAATTTCCTTAGTTAAAAATTAGCTTTTTATTGAAAATTACTTTTTTTGAACTAAAAATTTTCTATTATTTTTTTCGTGGAAATTATTTTTGATGGATATTTAATCTTTTTGGTAAAAAAATCATCTTTTGGGTTCAAAACTATTTTCTTGGATTTGAAAATTACTTTTTTTATTATAGTAAATTTTATTATTGTAGTAAAACTTTGTCTTTTGTGGTAGAATATTAATCATCTTGTTAACTAAGTCACCTTCTTGATTAAAAAATCAAATTTTGTTTTGACATTTTTTTATTGTAATTTAAACGTTTTAGTAGAAAATTCGTTTGATTGAAAATTTAAATATTTTCTTATAAATTCATTATATTTGCCTAAAAACTTATTTTTATAACTGAAAATTAATTTTTTAAACCAAAAATGATCTTTCCCATTTTTCGTCAATTTTTTTATGTATATTTTATCTTTTTGGGTAGAAATTTATCTGCTTTGTTGAAAATTTAATTATTCTGTTCAAAACTGATTTTATTTGTTAAAAATTTTATTTCTCGAACTTGAAATCAAAAATTTTTTTTTTGCTTTAAAATGTATCTTTTACTTGATAATTGATCTGTTTGGTTAACAATGTTTCTCAGTTAAAAATTGATGTTTTCTTTAAAAAAAATTCTTTAGAAAATTAACCTTTTTGTTTCAAATGCATTTTGTCAATAATTATTATTTTTTATAGAAAATTTATCTTCTTGATTAAACTATCATTTCTTGGGTTGAAAATTAGTTGTTTTACTGAAAATTAATTTTTGCAACTGAATATATTGAATTTTCCATCGAATTTGTTTAATAAATATTTAATATTTTTGGTAGATAATTCATATTTGGGGTTCAATTATTTGGCTACACATTTTTTTTAAAATGAAGATGAATCATTTTTGTTCAAGTTTAATTTCTTTGGTTAAAGATTTTTTTGTTGTTGAAAATTATTTTTTTTAACCAAAAATGTAGCTGTTTCATTTGAAAAATCGTTATTTTTTAACCGCTAATAATAATCGCAGATAAAAAACTCAACATTTTTAATAATTTTTTTTTTAACATGGATTTGTCAATTTGGTTGAAAATTCATCTATATTATTGAAAATTCCGTCTTTCTTGGACATAAATGAATTATCTTAACTAAATATGTAATAATAATAACAATAAACGTTTAGATTAATAAATTAAAATTTTTTTCAATTCTATTATGACTTTAGGAAAATTCCTTCCTTTCAGTTTTTCAAATTATCCAATTGGCATTGAGGGAAAAAATCAACAATGCCTTCAAGATTTTCGCGATACAACAATTTTTTAGAGAAAGAAAAAGATTTCCTAAATTTTCGAGTCGATATCTCATTTCATGTGGACCTAAATTTTTCAAAAAAAGATGTCAAAAACATGTAAATATTTT
>JAAAKG020136863.1:0-13069 GCA_010014905.2 Druon quercuslanigerum
CCCCTTCCTCACACTACTCCCCTCCCTACCGAGTGAGTCACGCCTACCCCGAAAGGGAAACGGCTTAATGGTGTAACGTTTCTATTAGTATTTTATCACCAACACAATTTTAATCATTACAATTTCATTCTTTATTTTTATTTACAACAGAGCCGACTTAGACTTAAGATGATTGAGAAGATGAATTTTTTGTTTAAATTGAAGGTGTAATAGCAAATTTTCACAAATAAAATTAATATCAAAATTAAGCATATTCATTTTTTTTGACATCTTTTTGAAAAAATTGATCCTAATAAAATTTCAGGCATTGATAAGGATGATATCTATAAAAATAAAGAGAGTGACAATGAGAATGAAGAGAGTCATCAACTTTTTCAAGCTACCAATGACTGCAGTGGCTACGATAATGAGTCTAGAAGAAAGTACTTAGTACGAATAGGGTCAAAGTATTTATAAAAATAGCAAAATATTTTTCAAAGAAAAGGGAGATGATGATAATGTGTACCATATTCCAGATATCAAAATATCTGAAAAATTCTAAATGACTTACCATTGATTCCTTTATGGGGGAATATTTATAGCCTTTTATTTAAAGGTCGCATTCTAGCAAGCAGCGCTGTTGTCGAAGGCGAAATGAATAGAGTTACAAATTATTGGATGGGTGAAAAATTACATAGTGTCCGTCTGGATGTTTTTCTCGACACAAAAATCAATTACTTGAAAGTCAAGTTACCAATAGTAGCTTCAGATACAGAGGAAGCTCATAGACGTGAGTTTCAAGAAACAACTGAGCAAACCACCGAAAATGATGACTATTCGTATAACTGCAAAATTTGCAAACAGTCAATTGAAATAACTGATATTTATTGTTGTCATCACTGTGTCGATTTCGTTCACAAACAAACATGCACAGTTGATATTGAAGGAAAAACCTTTTGTAAAGATTGCAGTAAGGATCAGTTAGTTAGACACAATGCCGCAGAAGAGAGTGTAGAAGATTGGGGAGTTTTCGAGCAACCTCTAACTAAGAAAAGAAAAAAAACTGAAAAACCACTGAACAGTAGCAGCGACGTAAAAAATACGGATGATTGCAGCGCTGGTTGTGCAGTGGAAAAGAAACGCAGAAGGTTGACTAATTCACAGCCCAACGATGGACAATCTGCCAGTCATTGCCTTGTATGTGCCTATAATGACGCTTCAGATGGAGCTCATACGTCTTATAATTGTAATAAAGCTGTATATGTCATTGATGGTTGCTCTTATTCGATTGACGAAGAAGAAGGATATGGAGAAAAACGTATATGTTTTGATTGTTATGCTAAAACAAATTTAAATGTCAATCCTAGCTCAAATATTGTTCAAAAACCTCGAATAACGGCAGTAGAATACTTGAGCGAAGAGAGAAATAAATAGAGACCTCCAGCTAAGTATCATGGTAAGAGAGCAGCCAAACTGAAAGATTCTCAGGAGTGGGACAAAAGTGGATCTATTTCAGTAATAAGAAATGGAAGCGACATTAGCCTACAACCAATAAGGCTTCAGGATGAGGAAAAAAGGAATACTTTGTCGTTTTACGGAATACTTGTGCCTTTGACGCTCTTACATACCTGTCTCCGTTTGCAGCTCATGATTTTACCAAAGTAAAAGACACAGTAAGTATGAACCACTTCATTTCGTTACGAATAGTTTTTCTCTCCATTAGACATTAGCTTAAAATTATACATATTAATTAAATATTTTTAGCGTACACGCAATTTTGTGAATGTTCCAATCTAATTATAACATATTATCTGCTAACATACTTAACTAGCTCTCGATTTGTCAATTTACTTATTAACAAAGTTTTTTAAAAATGCGGCTATAGTGCAGGTCACTAATATTTTCTTGTTGGAAGTTTCGAATTTCTGACCTTCGATTTTACGTATTTTGACTGCACGCATTGCGACTTTTAATAATTATAAAATTTCATTTATTCACAAAAAGAGAATAAGGCAGTGTCAAATATTACAGAGCTAGCCGTTGATAAAAACAAAAGAATGTAGAAAAATCAGTATTCAAATTACAATAAATTTCATCTGTGTTGATTTTTGAACGAATTCAATAAAAAATAGTTTAATCAAAGGAACTCTAAAAATCTACTTTTTTATGACATAGTTTCTTCAGAACAATATAAGAACGCTGCTGATTGGTTGGGAGTTAGCTTCCTCGAAAAAGTGTATTGACACCTACTTAATAGTTTACAATACTATATTTATATTTGTCCAAATTAATACATTGTATGCATATTGCCAATAAATTAGCTTTGCTTTTGTTCTATCGATAGTGAATATCATTTCATTTTCTTATTTGTTACACGCGGTTTTTAAAAAAAATCAGAGTGTTTGTAATTTTTTTAAACATGTTTTCCACTGTAACTGTTCAATATTTGTCATCTAAAGTTTACATGAGATATAAGAATTAGTCACAACATTTAAGCCAATTTCAAAGCAATAAATAATTCATTAATTTTTTTGTTGACGTTTTTATTGACACAGTTTTAATTTGAAAGCGCGAGAGGCTTTGTTCAGTATAAGATAATTAATCTGTTCATCGAGAATTTGATTTTCGTTACGCGTGTTGCATAAAAATTCCCATAATAAATTTACATTTCCGCGTAACTCATCATATCAATCGCTATTTTTCTTTACAGTTTGCGAGTATAGAATATATATATAAAGTAAGAGAGAGAGTATAGAAATTCGTTTAGGACCTATTGAGTAATGGTTTAAATGCAAATTCGTACAAATTACGTGCGCAAATACTGAATGGAATCTTGCCCGCAATGCCGTCTGAAAATAGCACTGATTTGAAGATCATACAATGCGAACGAGAAGTTGGTCGGATGGCAAGAGCCTTATTCAAGACAGTTTAGGCTGAATACAAAACTAAAATCCAAGCAAAACAAGTGCAACGCAAAGCTAATGGAAAGAAAACCAAAGGAAAGCTGACCAAAACTAAACCAAGCGAACGAAAGAAAGAAGCAAAACCCGAGCAAGAAAAGAAACTTTTGTGCAGTATCGAAGAAAATATCCAGTGCTTGAATTCCGCTTGTAAACATGAGAAAGCTAATTGCTTGGTTGCATATAACATCGCAAATGATGATTTAAGAGCTGCAAATCAAGAAACATTTATTGAGGAATTTTGCAAAATTCCGTCAGGTATATGTACTAAGTGCGGTGGTGCAACGAAATGTTGGATTGATAAAATAGGTAATTTATATTACCTATTAATTTATTGATACCTATCTATTTGTATCAAATGTATAAAATTTATTACTGAATTTAAATTAAAAACGTTTAAAATAATTGATTACTTACAAATAAAAAAAGCTTCCCGTTCGATCACCGAAGTTAAGCAGTGTTAGGCGCGGTTAGGACTTGGATGGATGACCATCTGAGAACTCTACGCGAGCTGTTGTCTGGTGGTTCGGATTCAACCTACAACTGTAAGTCCAGTAACTGGCGGATGACAACGTCGGTTACTATAGGAGTCTTGAAGGTCAAAAGAATGAGGTTTAAATTTGATTAATAAAAAAGAGAACAAATGCTAAGAACCTATTGATTAAAAGCAGTATATATAATAAAATAATAACAAATATAAACCATTAGATTATAAGGATGTAATGAATTTTGTAGATAAACTCGAATCAATTTTTTTCGTACTCGAGTATTCTTTTGTATGAAAATATTTATCTTTTATGAAATCTTCTTTAATAAATAATAAGCTTATAATGGTATTCTACTAAATAAAATACTCAATATTAATACAAAAAAACAATCAATAAGTTTATAAAAACCAAAATAATTTCAATTAAATTTTTTTTCCATAAAATACACAAAATCACAAAAATTAATTTTACTTGATGAGTAATAAATTCATAGTTTTATCGACACGAAATTTTAATTTTATTTTAATAATATAACGATTGTAAAGCATGTATTGCAGGTGAAGTACTGATTTTATCCATATACAATGACCAAAAATAAAACGACAGAACATTCCGATTGAACGATTTTCATAAGGAAATTAAGAATCCATTGAATAAAGCAGAACCTCTGTATCTCGCTGGTGTCGTCAAATACATTGGTCCATCGGGTCCTCCGCGAGAATTAAGAATATCAAGCGATAGGCAGACTGCAGATGATACGGAGCCGCTTGGACATTATATTTCTTATTCATATCGCCGGGGAAATACATGCTGGATGGCTGCATACAATAACGACAAAAACCATAAAACTAAAAATCGTGCCGGTACACATAAAGTAGTGCCTAGACTGATCATGCACGTGATGAAAAGAACACAATAAATAAAATTTGTACTTTTTCTACTTTTGGTTGATGAGTTTACATTCCCGAGGTAGCACTCGCTGATTGCCTTAGTTTGATATGGCAATACAAAAAGGCGTTACCTGACTTAGAATTGTTTAAAAATTTTATACTAATAGTTAGCAAAAAATTATTTTACTCAATTCATGTTTTTCAATTGTTATCTAACAATCTGGGTTTTAAAATTTGTTAATTTGGCATCTAGAAGTAATTTTCCTGGCCAAAATCAACCAACACAATATGCCAACAGACCTGCTTTGATAGACTCTATGGAAGGGATTTTGGCGATTAGAGTGGCTTTCGGAATCACGGAATTGAGGTATCTTGAAGAAAAAAATAAAAAACAAATTACGCCGCCAACCGCCTATCGACAGCTCTCTCCTTTCCCGAAATAGCTCTCCGGAGCTGCTGTAGCTTAATACCGCCAAGGGGTGGGCGAGTTCGACACATAGGCGTCGGTCTCGGGATTCGGGGGTGGTTCTATCTTTCAGAAACAAAATAGCAACAAAATACGCCGCCAACCGCATGTCGAAAGCTCTCTCCGTTCTCGAAATAGCTCTCCAGTGCTACTGTAGCTTAATACCGCCAAGGGGTGGGCGAGTTCGACACTTAAGGGTGGGTCTCGGGATCCGGGGGTGGTGCTATCTTTCATCAACAATATAGCAACAAAATGCGCCACCAACCGCATGTCGATATCTCTCTCCGTTCTCGAAATAGCTCTCCGGTGCTGCTATAGCTTCATACCGCCAAGGGGTGGGCGGGTTCGACACTTAGGAGTTGGTTTTGAAATTCGGGGGTCACGCTATCTTTCAGCAACAAAATAGCAACAAAATATACCGTCAACCGCCTATCGATAGCTCTCTCCGTCTCGAAATAGCGCTCCCATGCTGCGGTAGCTTCATACCGCCAAGTGGTGGGCGAGTTCGACACTTAGGGGTGGCTCTCGCGATCCGGGGGTGGTGCTATCTTTCAGCAACAAAATAGCAACAAAATACGCCGCCAACCGCATGTCGATAGCTCTCCGTTCCCGAGTTAGTGCATGTTGCTGCCGTAGCTTAACATTACGGTATGGCGCGACGCGTTTCTCGGAAACGGCATGAGCGACAAAATTAATTTTTGCGCAACAAATTAGCAACAAAATAGCAACAAATTACGGTACTAGTCCGGATCCTGGCCTTTGAAAATGCTGCCGCAACTTAATATACGTTTCAGAAAAGACTTATTACTTAAAACTAAAGAAAAATACAGTTTATTAAAATACACGTAAAGCGACATCGACTTATCATTCAGAATATTCTGAATCTGTAGTAAGTAAAAAATCATTAGACCGTCGATGCGGCTGCCAAATGTCTACCGAGTCACGCGCGGCTGCTTTCAGCCAGCACCGCCAGTCCAGAGGTAAAGTGCTTGTCTAGCAACCGCGCTGCCGCTGGATCAAATCTTGTTCTAGGCATTTTTTTAATTAATTTTTTTAATGTATTTTTTGCATTGTAAATATGTCAAATAATGATTTCTAATGCTCCCCCGGAGATTTTTTTTTCAAAAATAGTTAAATTATTGAGAAATAAATATCACTTAGACACTTTACGATTCATTCATTTGTATAATCGTAATATATCGGAATTTATTATGCACTTTGTTGAAAAGCTTTGTGTTTCAAATCATTTTACGAAAATTATCACCCAAAAATATGTTAAGAACGATAAATAAATTTTTTGACGTACATAAATGATTAAAAATTCAATCAATATTCAAAAAAATTCAATTAAAGTTGAAATTTGTAAATATAAACAATCTAACAGTATTTTTTGAGAATAAGAGTTAAATAGTGAATTAATAAACATCAATTCATTTTTCGTCAACAATAATTTACATTAAAAGATGTTACTAAATAATAATTACAAAAGGTAATCACTGATTAAAAATAGGCAATGTTAGAAAATTAAAATTAAAAAATCTGCCCGCCTCGCGGGGAACATATTCATCGCATGCCAAGCGCGCGACTCACTTCACTCGCAAGTTTCCTCAGATTGCATACCATTTCCGTAAATGTATATTATTACAATTCATAACATTCATTGGCATTAAAACCAAGGAATTTTTATTGTCTCGTTTGAAAAAAAGTGCACATAAAAAAATGTTGCTAATCAACATTTTATTGCGGCCGTTTTTTCAAAAAGTGAATTTTCTTATTTCCAATGTTATTTTCACGACTTAAACATGAAACATTCGGTCTACTTAGCAGTTTTATCGTTTTTAACTCTTTAATTATACACCTAACCCTTTAGTGTTTTACAATATGTATACAATTTTGCCGTAAGGTAAACCGCAGGATTTTGCCTGGATCGGGTGCTAATTTGAAAAATTGCACCCGACCCCAGCGAAATCGCGGTAAAATTTCAGCCATAACCACCTCTCACGACTGTAAAACAGGTGGTTACAGTCTGCAACGGAATCAATACGACGATCCGGCAAAAGTCTCGTGCACCCTGAGGATCCGGAGCGACCCAAGGACGACCACCTTCTGCATTTTTCCCGCAAGTGTTTTAGCATATTGTTCACACGCAGGGATGCTTTGCAGACTGTTAATCAGTGAAAGGTTGGCACCTCCAAGAGCGCATGTAATAAGGACGATTAATTTAACAGAATATTCCGGGTTCTTTTCAGTCTCCTTGGCAATGATGTTTTTGTCAGCTGGTGCCGAAAATTCGATAACGAACATGGTTCGCGTCTTAAAGTCAAGGAGAACTATGTCAGGCCTCGAGTGTGCAACAGAAGCAATTGGCGAGAATATAAAATTCCAGTATGTGCGGCACTTCTAATTCTCGACAATTGACTCTATTTTCTTAGGAGCGTTTAGCGGAGCGATATTAATGTATGAGTTGGACAGCTAGGTAGTATGTGTCCCAGATGCTCGGGATGTGCATGTCACGCCCTGCAGCTATCATCGGGAATGTCTTGGCTCAAAATCTAGCTACGGTATGTTAAGGTGGAAATGAAACCTTCTTGACATGTTAAAATGAAATCCTCCGTGCCCTACTTTAATCCGCGTAATTTAAGGAAAGCAAAAGTTAGCTCGCACGACATTGACTGATCCTCCACATTTCAGTGATAGATACCGTGCATCCTCTTATCGATAAACTGTTCCTGGAATTTTTTCCCCTATGCTTTTTGAATCCAGGGTTTCAGGAGTGAGAACTAGAGATAGATAATATATTATGCATTCTGCTCACTCCTGGTATTGAAGTTAAGTCTTCCTGACCATTTTAAGAAGAGGCTCTCTTCCATTTGCGACTCTATGTGCTGTACCCAAAATAATCCTGTTGTGAAGACATTCAATATTCAATATTCCACGACTACCTTTACGGCGTGAGATGTAGAGTCGTGGAACAGAAGACTTAACATGCAAGCTTTTGTTTATGTACATAACCTTTCGTGTCCCGATATCAGGGGATCTAGTTCGTTCTTCGTCCACGGAACCACTCCAAATGAATAGACTACTACCGGGACGGAAATCATGTTCGTTGCAGATACTTTGTTTCTCAGCGACAGTTTGGAAAACCAAATCTGCCGGATGAGCCACTTATATCTGCTTCGGAGAGTATCCTTTAAAGATGTCACATCCTGAATGTGGCTCTGTGGCACCCCCAGATATGTATAAGTCTCTCCAGCGCAAAGGTGTCGTATTGCCCTTCTGGCAATTTTTTATACTCTTCTGCAAATTTAATATATCTTTTAAATCATATAGATCTCTAAAAATAAATCTCTAAAAATAAATATTAAATAATTTTAAAGTACTAAATGAAATAAAATAAACATCATATAATTGGAACGACTAAAGTTCCAATTATTATTGAAATTTGTTTTGAAGTTTGAGGTAATGCGATGAAAATGATAACAGTTCGATTGTTTACAAATAAAGGTGGTCAAAATAAATTAGGAAGCTGAAAGAATAAGTTTAAAAACAAAATTTACTAGAAATTAACTTCGATAAAGTTTGAAATAACAATTTTTTCGAGAATAAAGTAAATTATCATGATAAATACAAATTTAGATTCAAGGTAAAATAAAAGTAAAATGGAGTTTAAAAAAATCAAATTAAAAAGAATAAACCTAAAAGTTGTTTTAAAAAGCAAGTGGATGGAAAAGAATAATTGAACAACTAAATTAAAATAAACTTTGACAGGAAGTGAACTTTATTTTGATTTAATTTAAAACAAAGAAATTTATAGTCGAAAAGTGTATAGCAAAATGGATATTTATATAAAGATTCAATGAAACAATTTAAAATAAATAAATGAAATAAAAAATGGAAACAAATTGAGTTTTGAGAATGCCGTTTTTAGTTTAACTTTTTGGAACTTTTCTGCATCCCATCATTGACAAGTGGCACAGAGTTCCTTCATACTTCTAACGTGTCCACTAATTTTACTCAGGACGCTTTAGTAGGAATAAAAACTCCTTTTTATCCTTTTTCAAGTTTAAAGGGTCAAAAAATAAAATAACACTAAGGTTGAATTGTTGTAACACTTTTATAACCTGAAGGCAACCTCTACCAGCCATTCCTTAATTGAATAATGGTGATTATTAGTCAGTTACAAATTGTTTATCAATATTTTTTGATGCAAAAAGGATAAACAGACAAAACTGTTCTTTCATTGACTTAACTTTGACACAATCTCATTGTAACCTAGATATACACATCCAATAATCAAACAACGACTATTTGGAGAGTTTAGCCAACAATAGTCTCGACTCATCTCAGGCTACAACAAATAATAATTACCTGAATTTGAGTATCCCGCAAACATAATAAAAAATTTAATTGAATTTTTTCTGAATCAGTTGCATGAATATTTTTAGTATTGGTGATTGTCTTTATCTTGATTTAAACTTATTATATGTGATTTTTTGTTAAAATTGTGAATTTTGTGTATCCCACTGCACGACGCACCGCCCGAAGAAAAAAAAGCAGCAAGGTATTAATGCTGATTATGGACGTAATTGTGAAAAAACAGATATATCTGAAAAGGAATTTGTGGAAAATAAGAACAGACATTTAAAATATTTGAGTGAAAATCAGACAAATCGTGTGAAATCACATGAATAAACGAAAAATTAATCAATGTCTCAATTATGGTTGTAACTATAAGAAGTAGAATGCTCACACTATCTCATTTTGGAGAAATTTGAAAAAGACAAGAGAAAACCAGTTGCAAGTGATTAGTAGAAAAAATTACTTCTGTGAAGTGGATTGTGGATCGATAGAAAATTCGTATACTAAGGCGCATACCAATGACTTGGTTGGCGATGATGGCTTGATTGAAGTAAAATTTTTGTATTCTGCAACTAAATAAAATACAGTCGATGTTAATTAGATTTTATTTCAACTGTGTATTTCTCGAAGTTATCGACAGTCGCTTGGCCAGAAGTATGAATCTGTGAGAGCCAGTTTACATAATCAATGCTCAAGAAATGCATGCGGCTGCGTTGAAAAAGCAGAGTGAAAGCCGTATGCAGAAAAGGGAAAGTGAATTCATTAGACACAACACCATCGAAGAAAAGAAAGGAAATTTTGGATCGGGATCGGGAACAGCGACGCAAATCGTTTGAGGTAATATTCTACCGAGAAATAATGGGTAAACATCAATTCTTTCGATGTATTTCTCAGAGTAGCTGGTAGACACTTTCCCTCATTTTACTGGCTGAGCTCTACGGCAGCACAGATTCCACGTTGCATACCAAAGGCAACAAGCATTAGGGACGTCTGAGGAATAGTTTCTTGAGGGCATTTGTATGCGTGGTATTTTAAAGAAAAGAAACTAGTCGTATACGACAGTACACTAAAGCTACATCATTTATAATAAGTGTCCTTTTGGGTTAAAATCCATGAAAAGAGGAATATTCGAGAGATGCGTCTAAGATGGAGGAACACTTAATGAAAATAATCGTTGAAGAAAAAGTAACTACATTCCTAAGTGCAAGAGAGAACGAGAAGGAAAAAGATCAGGATGCGAATAAAGAAAAGGATGAGAACAGGGAAGAAGATGAACGGAAAGAAGAAAAAGAAGGGAGGGAGGAAGAGGGAAAGAAAAAGAAAGAGAAAAAGTAAGTGGAAGAGGAAGAGGAAGTGGAATAGGAAGAGAAAGAGAATAAAGAAGGGAGGGGAAGGGGAGAGGCCCGTGCACATAATTATAGGAACAGACTTACGTCCAGTTAGGGAATTTTGTGAACCGTGTAATCGAAAGTCTTTTCAGGCCTAAGTCGGGCGCTGGTCAGCCTGCCATGACTAATAATTTTTTCTAGTATCAAACCCAAATCTTCTTTTAACATTTCTAAAAGTAGTCAGAGTGTTTAAAAGTAGCAATAATGAAAAATGAAAGCTTAAAAAATATTTTGTTCTTCATCATCTAGTCAGTCTTTTAGGGCCCTAATAGAGTTATGGCTGATTCATCGTATCAAAATATGGTTTTAATGTGTTATTCAATTACTTGTTTAACACTTTTCTAAACAGAAGCACGCGTTTTAATAGTTTAAACACATAAAAAGTTAACACTTAGAAAAATGAAGAAATGAGAAACTGTAATTATATTATGTTGGGCACATGAGTTAATGCTGAAACTCCACAACAGTTCGCAACTAAATGTATCATTTACAATCTTAAAAGATTTTGTCTAGAATATTGTGAGAGTTGGGCAGGAGGATCGAATTTTTTCGAAAAATAATATGTATGATGGGATACACAGGTGACTTGTAGATTATTTTAAATTTAGGCATTTTTTCAGCGTTTCGCGTGGAGAGACTTGTAATTTATTTAATTCAGATCAAAGTCTGAGGCATGGTCGGGTAGGGTTGGACTTGCATAATTGTTCCAATAATTTTTAACGTCAACCATCTAAAACAGATTTTGATACGACTGCCTGACTAGCTTTAGATTAGCTGGTCCAACCAACGCTAGGTTAAATTCTCCAGCATAGCGTTAGACCATACAAAAAGGTTTGACTTCCATAATGCACCGTCTTGACAGAGCCAAATTAGCGGTCAGTGCGGTCTATCCTGGCCCGCTACAATTCCCCGATAATTATTTACACGTTAAGACAAGGAAAAAAAGAAGACGAAAATAAAGAGGTAGAGGAAGATGAGAAGGAGAAGAAAAAGAATAAGGGGAAGAGGAAGATGACGATTCTGGTGATTTTGATGAAATGCGCCTTCTCTAGTTCTTTAGAAATGTAGAATGTTTTTTTATAAATGTTTAAATTGGTGTTCGCCGGATTCATGTAAAGTCAATGAAAATTTAGAATTTACAACTACTAACAATTTATTATTATAAGTTTGAGTCCGGCAGACTAAGACCACCTTAATCATACTCAAATTTCACTTAATCACAAAAGACACTAAACTTTTGAATTATTTTTTGAGATCATCCTTCAAAAGTCAAAAGGGTCTAGATTACGATCCGTTACGATTCACGCGTTCTTGTTCACGTTCTGGCGTACTGTCTTTTTTAATCGCTTTGTATCATACACACTGCAAAATTCATTGGACTACAAGTTTCGAAGCTTTTTGTAAACATACCTGCCACCTCAAGTGTAATAAAGACTCGACAAACGTTACATTTTAATTGTTATCTAGTCGCAAAATAAATGCCTCCCGACGTTTAAGCTAGAAAAAAATTTTAAAAATAGGGTCGAAAGTCATTATTTTACAGGGATTCTTTAAATATATTTTAATAATAAACTTGAGATTTCGCTTTCCTATTTCGATTTTACAGTTAAGAGGCGGAATTATGTAATCGGTCGATTATATTCAGAGCTGACAGTTTTTACATTTAGATTTAATAACTCTATCCAATAACGATTAACATGACGGTAGCGCATCATGTTTGATAAGAACTATATCACCGATCAAGCAATTTAGAGTCTCATTGAACCACTTGTAGCGTTTCTACAACGATTATTATAATGAGATACACCATCTTCTCCCGTAAATTTCAGATTTTTTTTACTAATTGCCAGCTTGTTAGGAGAGTAAAAAACTCTTCGTACGTTAGTATGTGAGCGCCAACAATTTGTTTTAGATAGTGTTTAAAACTTTTAACACCGTCTTCCCATAAAGCTCCGAAATGAGGTGCAGATGGAGGTATGAAATGCCAGAAGGTGCCTTCGGTAGCGAATTCATTATACAAATTATTATCGAGTCTGAGTTTCGAAATGAAACTTCTTTATTCTTTATCAGCCCGTGAAATGTCGTGTCATTGTCACTATATAAGTAGGCAGGTCTTTCTCGCCTAGAAGAGAATGGTTGGCAGGCGGAAAGTAAGGCAGCAGACGTAGACGGTGTTCAAAAAGTCTCGATACACCTAAATATCTCTTTAGATAAATATTTTCAAAAAGGTCAAGGTCATTGTTGAAGTAACTTTTAACGAGGAATCCAGTGGTGGCCTTGAATTTTACCTTGAGCTTGATCTTCAAGGTTATGTCAAGGTCAACCTTGTTTTACATTTAGCATTACCCAGGAACAACGACGTCCTCTTGCCTCTCACGTTGGGTGTTTGACTTTGGTGAGTCCCCTTGTATCTCACGTTGGGGTGCTTGATTTTTGTGAGTCCCCTTGCATTAATCAGCACCACATCTTATTTTAAGTGCTCGAATTGTTCTCCATTCACCTCTTGACAGTATGCTAATCGGTAATAAAAAGCATCAAT
>JAAAKG020136864.1:0-13069 GCA_010014905.2 Druon quercuslanigerum
AATTTCTAAATGCACGATTTGATGCGTGTGTATTTTGAGCTACATTACATAACTGAGTAGTGTCTTCCTGCGCGTGCTAATGTCGCTGTGTACGATTGATAATCAAATAACCGAAGGAACATAGAAAGTCTTACTCACATTTAGTAGCACAGGTTTTCCGAATAAGCATGTGCAAAAAAGGAGACTTAGGAAAATATTCTTGTGAATCATGAAAATGAAACCAAAAACATTTTACGATGCAATGCTTCCAATTATGATTTTAAACTGGTTTACCGGATTGAGTTTATTCGAATATCCCTCACGCAAGCCCCAATTTGCGCTTTCATTTGTTTACATAATCCTCAGCATTAGTACTTACTATTATGCTTATTATCATGACCCACTTGGGAAATACAAAATCAAAAAAAATATCTTCCACTTTATCAAATATACTAACTCTTTTATTTCGGCATACTGTGTTCTTATTGGCTGGTATTATTACAAGGTAAGTAAATACTCCAGCTTCAAGTATTGATTGTGATAATTAAAAGAAAATTAATAATGTGATTCTTCTACTTTAAAAAAGGCACACAAACTGATCATCAAAAGGATAGAATTAGCAGATGAAGCTTTTGAAACTTTGGGTCTCCATAATAATTATAGGGAAGTTTTTATCAATTTTGTGCTGAAAATATTGATGTGGATAGCCATGATTGGCGCTCTTGCATTATTAGATGCATACTTTTTAATGCAAACATTGGATTTTGCACAATGTTTGCACATTTGTTATTTACTTCATTATCCTGTTCAGCTAAATTGTGTGGTTGATCTCACATTTACGTCGATAGTCAAGCAAGTATCTTTTCTTATTTTTGAAAGGCATTAATTTCATCTCCTAATTTGTAAAAAGCAACATTTTTTAAAATGTTGATCGGATAAATAATTTTTAAGAATTAATTAAAAACCTTAAAAGTTGAAATTCAACTTTTCTATTGTCTTTCCTCAGCTACATAGGACTAAAATTTGACAACATTAACCTACTTTTGAGAAGAATCTTAGCCATAGACCCCAACCCAGAAGCTCTCGAAGAATTATATGAAACACATAGTAGAATAAGTGCATTAATTATGTCCACTGAACGCAGCGATATGTTAATTGATACAGAAAGACCAAAAAAGTTATTAATACTGATAAAGTGAGTGGTGAATTTAATTGAGTAACTTTAAAAATGGTACAAAATAAGTTGGAGGATAAATTATACACTAAATAATATTATTTATTTTTTCAGATATCTTCATATGGAACTGACTAAAATAGCCCGCCAACTAAACAAAATTTACCAAACACAAGTTACAGTGGTACTGATAGCTTTACTTGCTTCTGTGACAGGATTTTCGTTTGTTCTATTCAGTCTGACTATTTTTGGCGATAAGCGATTTCCTGACAGTACGAGGAATATATTGGCTATGGGAGCATGGTGTGCTCTCAGTCTTTACAGACTTCTGAACGTTAATTCTGTTTGTGGAAATGTCAGTACTAAGGTAAGCAATGAGACATTCTAGATAACATTGCCGTGATTTGGAACAACATCGTTAACTGCAAAATGAGCCAAGTTGAGAAAATCGACAAAAACTGTTCGAGTCTTTATTCGCGTATATCATCTTTTTTCATTATTTTGTAAATTATAGCAGGAAATTTATGCAGGTAATAAAATATATTTGAGGCATGTTTAGCCTAATTTTAGTAATTGTGAGAGGTAATCATTATTGATGGGTGATTTAGTGTGATTATTAAAATAATTATTTATTGTTTATTTTGAAAATTTCTAAAAATGGAGCCAAACATGGCTCCACTGTGTAACTTTCTGTTGGTGTTGTTGTTTGCCGCTTGTTGTCAATGTTGTTGTTATGTTAATATAAACCATACATATTCCGTTTGACAAAAATGTAAATAAGAAAACTATAATCAATTGTATAAACAATAATATTAGGCTTCAAGAAAAATTTACTACTCCTCGAAATCATTTAATATAATGTTTAACTCAGAAAATACGATTTCAAAAGTATTTTTGGAAAACTAATTATTTGATCAAATTATGTTATCGAACAAAACTGATTGAGCAAATGAAGATTGTTTAAACAAATAGAAATTTATTAAACATGAAAAGAAATGTATCAAAATTATGTAATTATTCAACAAAGCGTAGCATAGGATACAAATTTAGAAAAAGTGAACATCTCTGGCTTAATGTTTAGAAATGTGGAAAATCGACAATAAATAATTGTTCAAATAATTACATCATGTATTTAGAAAATTTTCCCGCTATAAATTTTATTATTACTCCATTTTTGACATTTTTTGGATTCAATAATTGTTTAAATAATTTACATTTCTATAAACAATTTTTTTGGGTTGAAAATAAAATGTATTAGTATGGAATTATTTCGTAGACACTCAGTATTGTAAATCTATTAGAAACATATTTATAATTTTTGTAAAATTTGAACATAGTATCAACAGTACATATTCTGCCATTTAATATTATAATTATATGGCTTTGTCCCCGCCTGGAAAATGTAGGCGCTTCCGGTTTCTGTGAATTTTATTTTATTTTTCAAATGGAAAACAGTGAAATTTAACCCTAAATTGTTAAGCTTCAAGTAAACCATTTCATCAATTATGATTAGCAGCACATTCATTGTGACGCAAGCAGTTGTTCAATAAAAGGCTGCGAATTGCATACCCTTCAACTTTCAACCTTAAGAATAAAATAAATGTTAACTCCCTGGTTTTACGATTAAACAATTTCCAAATCTGGGCGCAGCATCTTTTTTGCAGCATTTTTTGTTGTAGAATCGGAGAAGAGAGAAAAAATGTATATCCAGAAATTGAACGGATTAACCGTCTCGTTGTTCTGTAATAAACCGAATGCAGAATATTACAATTAAATTTCTTAATCTTTCAATCATCTTTGATTTTTCTCAGCCGGCTCTTACCTCTAAAAATAGAAAAGTTGAGTGAGGCATGACAGGCAATCAATCTCAGCTATGGGCTCGAGCCTGCGTTTTGATGATGTTTAAAGTATCGTTAAAAAAATTTTACTCATAGCTATTCGGCCCCATATTTCGTTCGCCATAGGTCCACTTATGTTGGCGGTTTTTCTCTTTTCAGGTGCATAAAAAAAATTAATTTGCAATTAATTGCAATAAAACAAGAACCAGGCTCTTTGTCGAAAAAAGCTCTCTTATATTATCTGCATTTTAACATTTATATTCTGTGATTAAAATATGAAATCAAACAATTGATAATTATAAGAGAAAAGATTGGCAGAGTACATGAGATAATTTTCAATAAATAATCAATAAATAATAAATACAAAATACAATAATTTTCAAGCCTGATGAAGCGCCTTCAGAGGGGTGCGAGAATACAGTAAACACTGAGGTATCAAAGGTTGAGCATTATTTTGGTTTTAGGCCAAATTTTATGTTATGTATGCTACATGTTTAGACAGCCAATGCAATCATACCTTTGTTAAAATATTTGGTGGCCCTACAAAGGTCCAATTGAGTTTTCAGTAAATCGCAAAGAACAATTTATTTTGAGTTGGTATACTTGGTGACAGCCTTGGTTTCTTCAGAGACTTCAGAAACTTGTTCAAAATTAGGCAAAGTAGATATTGTGTGCTAGACGCGTCAAATATTTATTCATCGTCATACTACCAAAATGGTTCACTATTTTGAGAATCCTCTTGTTTGCATTTTGGTATTTCTCCCTTTTCAAATTAGGAGCATACATTTAGTATAATAGCTCAAAGTAAATTGTTCTTTGCTATTTACTTAAAAACCAATGGGCCCTTTTTATATTTTAACTAAAAATTAGTGCATTGTTTGTTAAGCACGCATAATACGTAACATAATATTTTGCATACAACCAAATAATTTTCAACCTTTGATAACTTAGGGTTTACTGTATTTAAACCGCTCGGAGCTTAAACATGCCGGCGCCTAAACGTCCCGCCCCTAAACGTCCTGGTGCCTGAACAGCGGCGTCTAAACAGTACGCAAGATTGAAAAGAAATATATTTTTACATTCTCATCAGAGAAGGCATCAGATTTGTATAAAATTTAATCCCCCCTTTCTTTCAAATGTCCACGTTCAATTATTGACCTCTCACCGTCTCAACCAGAAAAATGGGTCTCTAGGAATATGAATGTATGTATGTATGTATGTATGTATGTATATATGACGTAGGTATTTTTGGGTCTGTGTATGTGTGTATGTACGTCTTGCTGCGAGCACGATAATTTTGAAAAAAAAAATCAATCAGATTGCCTTTTGGTACACTCTTTCAATGTGAAAACTGAAGGTCAAGTTTGTTAGCTAGCTATTTTGAAAGAAATTAAAAAAATGTAGAGCATTTTTAAAATGTTTGAGACTACTTTTTTCAAGATTTGAAAATTTTATGTACGGATATTCATACAAAAAAATTAACAGCGTTACAGCCCTTTCAAAATACAAAAGAAAGAACGAAAATCAACTTTTGAAGCCCAACAACCCACAATATGAAAAAGGGCAAAAGAACACAAATGTTGCTTTTCCAAACACTCCAAGATTGTCATACCAATTTTTTGCTTTTTCGTGAAAAATCGAAAATTCACATTTTTATCTCACAAAAAATAATAAAAAATGAAAAATTTTATTTTGCAGTCAAACTATGCGAGATACAAACAAAAATTTAAAAAATTATGCACCGAAAAAGACTGAAAATTGGTTATGGATAACTTTTTACAGTACACGTTTTTTTTATTTTATTCGTAAAAAAGCAACATTAAAAATGAAATCTTTGGACAAACGAAGTATGGTACGAAAAAATTTTATTAGTAAGAATAACAAAATTTAATTTTTGGACAAACGGCACCGGCTGTAAAAAAAAGAATGCAGAAAAGTTGATCATCAAAAAAAGATATAAGAATTGGTTATAAAATAATTTCTTCATATGACGCCGAAAAAAATTAATAGACAAAAGTTGACCAGCCAAAAAATATGGATGAATTTTTGAAATAATTTATAGATAGGACGAGTAGACTTCCTTCATTCGTAAAAATAAGTTTAAAAATAAAAGAGGGCCACATGAACTCCCATCTAATACAACGTTGCTGAAGAGTAGTGAACTTCTCAGTATAAAACAGCAACCAATTTCCAGTCGCAAAATTAAATTATAGCATAAAAGTGGTAGTTAAGCGAACAATTTTAACAATTAATAATACAAATTATAAAATAGCTTCGGAATGGACTAAAACTTATATAGATGAAAGGCTTGCACACGGTAAATGTAAAGGTGAAGTTTTATGCGATAAATGGAGATTGGGTGTTTGGAATGCTAGAGGGAAAAATGATCTTAAGTTTATAGAATTACGTCAGAAAATTAGATATTTTATGTACCTTAAATAAAGAAAAAGAGATGAGAAAGTATAGACATAGAAATTTTGGTATTAAAAGGCGGGTTCGAAATAAGTTCAGGAGTGAATCACATGACAGGCAAGGATTTGGTTTGGTTATGAATGAAAGAGCGAAGCAGCATCTCGGAGATCATGCTATCGTATCTCCCAGACTGCTGTAGGTTAGAATGAAAGTAGGAATTAGAAGATTACTTATCATATAGGGCTTACGTCCCAGTTGATAGTGAACCGAAAGAAGCTAGAGGACTTGAAATGACACAATATTTGCGATCATGGTGAAGGAATAATTCTTTCAGGAGGTATAAATGAATGGGTGGGCATCCAACATCAGGATACTGGGTCATTTTAGGGATCCAAGAACAAACTATAACAGAGACAGATTAGTTGGCTTTTGCTTATAAAAGGGCTTTTTTATTACAAATACTTGATTTTGGCACAAAGTGATACCCATGTACACCTGTTCTACATAAAATAGGTACAGTATGATTGACTTTTTTAGGATGAAAGAGAACCAAGAAAACGAAACAAACGCGAATCAAAATTTAGAACTTATAGAAACCGGAAGTGCAAGTGGACTTTCAGAATGAGACTAATGAACGCATAGAAGACAAACCTTGGCAGGCGCTAATAGAAAATAAAAATATAGGGGGAGCATCGGTTATGATCGAGGATGACTTAGTTAGGAGTGCGACTGAAGTGTCTGGTACTGCGGTTGCAGGAAGAATGTCTGATGATGAATAGTGGACTGATGAAAGTCAGGCAGCCCAAAAAGAAAAAAAAATAAGTGTACAATAGAACTTTGAACACAGCGGGTCTTAGCGATGATTTGAGAAATATATTGAATAAGAGAAGACTATACAAAACAACCTTGAAGGAAGCCAAGAACTACTTTTTTAAAATATGAAGAGAAGTAAAAGTATAGAGTTTGTTAGTATTAGAAATAGTAAAGGTGAAATTCTTTATGATACAGATGAGATGCTGGGCGTTTTGAATGACTATTTTAGAGAATTAGTGGGAGATGGGGATATAGGGTGCCAAAACTGCGATTTAGAACACGATGCGTTATAAAACGCATTAATTTAGGGGCATAAATTGAGAACTTAAAAAACAGTGAGGTTGATTGTGTGTACAGTATTAACGCCGAAATTCTTAAGCACACCATGAACGGATCAAATATTTAGCGTACCTTCATTAGCGTGTTGAAAACAGCAGTATTTTATGAAAACACTCAGCGGAGAGTTTTCATCTATTTTACTTTTATTAAACATGCTTAGAAGTGAAAACGCTAGTACGAGATAGTACTTGTTTCTCGTTCAATTCGGAAAGAAATGCATCTAAAACCGTGTTTTACATAATTGTGCGAATATATGAAGCTATAATTTATTGCGTTTTCTTTATTAATGGCGTAGTATGGGAAATAAAACGAATATCATTGCCTGATTAAGATATGTTTGCATAACGTGTTTGTCACTAAGTGGTGTTATTTTGTGTAACGTTTGTATTTTGTAATATTTTAGTGACATTTCAAAATCGAAAATTTCATATCCTTATTTAAAAGATTTCTAAATCTCAAGGATTATTGTGAGTAATGCAATATATAACGTCGGGCGAATGCGCTAAACAAGGTAAAACGAAAAACATATGGAGTTATCCCCTTTAGTTGTTCCGCTACCCGGGAGACCCCCTTCCCAGACATTCTTTTTTTCCATTCTTCAATTGAAATAATGTGAATCGGTATCCCTAAATTATACGATTCAAAACATTTCCATTTAATAAATTCCTTTTCTTTGATTGTGAAAACCCTTCTTGATGAACTCCTTCTATCTGCTTGATAAACTAATTTTTCTTCACATGCAGTCACGTAGGACGAGAGAAATCCTTTTCGAAATAAAAAATACAATTCAAAATGCAGAATTAAAAGAAGAGGTAAGGGAGTCTACGTGAATTATACTGTACATCATGATAATAATTTAATTCTCTTTTAAATGGCCAGGTTGAACAATTTTCGTTACAACTGACCCTGCGGCCTCTGGAATTTTCTTTGTGTGGATTCATGGCCTTGGACTACACTTTTGTTCAAGGGGTAAGTATTTTATTATTTTAAACCGAGTTTTTAAAATAAAATGTTTAATATGGTCATATGTTTCAGTTTCTAACCCAAGTGACGGCATATCTCATTTTATTGATACATTACAAAACTGGAGCTCAGAAATAAAAGGATAAGTAATTGTAAATAAATTAGGAGTTTGTACATTATCATCATTTATGATTGAGAAAGAATTAGCATCGTCCGAAATTTCACACTTCAGTTTTTAAACGGATCTCCACGTATTGAGAACGCCTGAAGCTGTAAATCACGTTTTGGCGATGGCTTCTGCCTGTCTGTATATTTTATGTATTTCTGTTTGCGTTGACGCCCCTTTTGTTGTTTGTAAAAAGAAAAACAAGTTTGTTAACTAGACTTCGCGAATATTCTTTACATTTTCTGTTTTATCTGGGTTTTCAAGTTCTTGATTAAATCCCTAACTTTAGTGACACAGACTTTCTCAAGTGAGTTTCCTAACACATTGTATTCTACATCGCAGTTGTGGTTTCCTACAGCTTCATCTCCAATTTCTCTTCGAAAGTGGTATCTAAAAGCGTCTATAACCCCGCCTGCCTCATATTGCATTTTCCTTTTGCTATTTCTCATGTTGACGAATTCGGTACTTTTCTCTTCATTGATTTATAAATTATTTTCTTGCTTTCTTCAAAGTCGTTTTGTATTTTCTTCTCTTCTTCTGCCCTAATTTTATCATTCCTTTCTTTAATTAATCACTTGAGTATCCTTTTTTTGCGTCTGTAATCATTTATACGTCTATTTCTTGTCTTGTCGCTTAGACCTGCCACGTTCAAAGCTCTCCTGTACGCTTCTTTCTTTGCTTTTTGGGTAGCCTCAATTCCATCATTTCAATATGCATAAACAGTATCTTCCTACAACCGCGGTACAACACACGTCGATCGCACATCTATCAATGATATCCCGAAACATAGTCCATACGCCTTCTATATCTTTATTTCGTATAAGCGCCACCCAAGTTACCTAACCAATGCTTTCAATTATCTTATTTTGGAAATCTATTCGCACATCTAGTTTTTGTAGGTTCTCAATTTTGATTCGCGGTTGCTTTGTTTGCTTGGTTCTCTTTTTTCTCCATCCGCGACATAAGTTAATTTTGGAGATCAGAAGGTAATGTACAGTATTGCATTCAGAACCCCTCATGATCCTTGTATCTTTGACTAGCTCTCTTAGTCTTTCATCCGCAACAACAAAGTCAACAAAGTCTAAACCAAGTATTTGTAATAAACTGACCCCTTTCTAAGCATAAGCTAACTAATTTATCTCCGTTATAGTTTGTTCTTGGATCCCCAAAATTACCTAGTACTCTTTCTGTATCCTGATTTAAATAATCCCAGAAGGCTTTTTTTGCTTCTCTGGGATCACTATCAACTGGCGCGCAACATGCTATGATAAATAATCTTCTGATTCCTACTTCCATTGTAGCCCACAGCAATCTGGGAGATACGTAATCATGATATTCGAGATTCTGTAGTATTTTAGGTGGGTAACTAATAAAAAGAGCTTCTTAAACAATGATACACTTTTTTGTGGGAAAATGTAAAGTTTATTGATGACAAGAATAAGTGATGAATTCCGGAATAATGAGACTCTCCGTAAAATTTGTCATAGTAAACATTTAGAAACCGGTCACTCGGCGACAAGGATTGGGACAAAAAATTATCTGTGTCCAAATCATGTACATTTTAGTTTTCTTCCGAATTATTGGCTCCGAGTGACCGGTTTATGTTTATTTACTATGACAAAGATTAAGATTCACTCGCTTCCGTCAGATTATTTATTTTATTTGAGTTCGTTGCCTCTTTTTCGGCGGTTGCTCGTCGGCTGATAAATTTCGACTGGCACATTCAACGCTGCCTTTTGTCGCCTAATTACTCAGATAAAAAACTTTAACATTTAAAGTGCGGTTCAAAAAACATTTTTTGGCCGTCATATAGCGTTAAAACGCTTTTTTGATCACTTCAGCGCCACCTACTTTTGGAACTGACGGTTCTATAACATCAATCTAATGAGATAAATTGTGGGGAATGATGTCCCAAACATTGTTTGTTCTTATGAATTTTCACGTGCATTCTCTTGTCGAGGAGCTGTTAGCGGAATATTTCAAACTTTTCTATCTTTAGTTGGGCTTTTATAAGTGAGGCATCTAGATGGAGATTCCTCATTCCTAAAGTTAAAATTCAAGCTATGGGTATTGTCTGCCTACTTAACGGTTTTATAAGGGAACGCTCCTTCGCCAATCTTCTCGTGTTTTCTGAACCTTTTCAGGATAGCCTAAATAGCATGGGATGTACGTGTAATCGCGGAATAAAACAAATTGATATGCAAGCTATTCTGCAAGGAAATACCCAAGCAAGTAGAGTAGAACCGAGACAGCAAGCATGTTAGTTTTAGATACCTCGCTCAACGCCGACAGATTGGAAGACCCAATCTGCTGAAGAAGACTTTTATACATGCAAATTAAATAGTAAATCTAGTTTTCCAAACGATTATCAATCTCTCTATGTATCTCAATACATGTGGATGAACCTTCAAGCATTTCCAAAAATACAGAATAAGTCTAGGACATGTTGAATCGAAAGCTTTTTAGTAGTCAATCCAGGTCACAGAGAGGGCGGGTTGGTGAGTTTTTGCTTTTTGGCAGATGCACCTGTTACATCTTTCTTACATTTCTCTGCATACAGGTCCAGTTCTTCAAATAATCCTGTCATTGAGTATAGCTGTAAGGATACAGTGTGTAAAAATAAGTTATCGGCCTGTAGTTCTCTGGGTTGTAACAGACGCCTTTCTTCGGTAGGAGTATAGTGCTTCCTAAGACCAGCCACTGCAGATTGGACGTTTCCGAATTTGAAAATGAGGTGAATATGCGGGCCATATGTTAATGCGTAGAAGTAAACTTCTTCCACCAGAAGTTCTTGATAACATCTGCTCCTGCAGCGGAAAAGTTATTTTAGTTCCTAAGTGCTTTCTTCACTTTTTCGGAATTTATTGATGAACACTCCTCTTCAGATTTTATGTGGTTGTCGCAAAGCTCCTTGAGCTGATCCAAAGGTCGAAATCCTCCAAGATATCCTTGCGAAGGGAGGTATTTATTTCAGTCAGATCCTGGGACTTAGGAGGAACATGGATAGTAATGCTCCTCCTTGGCCTGAAATTATTATCATCTCTCCGGGTATGCCTCCTTTCCGCGGTTGGTCTTGATTTCGCTCCCTCCTCTGCGTAGGCAGCTTGATTTTGCAAAGAGTTGCAAAGCGTGCTGAAGATCTGGTTCCTTTCTGGAACCACAGTCTTTGCGTTCGTCAACCTAGATTTGATTTGTGCACTGAATGTGAGTTCTAGAACTCTAAAGTGATCGACAATGTTTGGTGAACCATTTTCGGATAATGTGCGTGTTCAATCGTTTTAAACCGCATCTACAATCTTCTGATGGTTTGCTGGTCGCATTGTAGAGACCGGCATGCAAGGCTGAAGCTACATACTCTGGAAGTTCGACCGGTGTCACCCGATTCCCTCTACTTCCATTAGATTACACGCATGCCAATTTGCATTTTTCTTTGATATAAAGTAGACGCCGAAACTATACAAAATTATGAGAGCAAGTTTTTAATGTCAGTACCTCAAAATTTTAAAAATTTGAACCTAATCCAATCATTGGAAGTTTTAGGCCACTTCTCCTTAAGCGCATAAAAAAATTTAATAATTTAATAAGATCAAGTTTGATTGTTGGTTTGCATTTTAATGCAGAAATCAAATAAGAGCAGTTTTTTGGACTGAAAGCGAGTCCGCATATAAACCCGAAAGTCCGCGGAACTACAAGCGCAACCCGATTTGATTCTGTAAAAAACCGATTCGGTCCCGTCGAGTCGGGTTTTTTTTATGAAAACCGCTATACATTATTTAGTATATCAAATATTAAGATTGTGCCATATGAATTGTTTATACAATCATAATAGTAATAAATATACATTAATTAAATAATTGGACGGAACATTTCATTATATACATGCATATATTTCTTCCTTCGACCAAATTTATAAAGCTGAACTTAATATAAAATAATATTAGTTTATTTATCTTTAAATTAATTAGTCATAAACATAAAAACAATAGGTTTCAGGTAAAAGGTAAAAGAAGGTAAAAGGTGTATCAGGTAAACATGCTGGGGATAATCTCGGCATGCAAAAAACTAAACATCAGCAGGGGTAAAATAAGAGATCAATAATTTTTCATCTTCATTTCTTGGCACGGCGAGATTACCCCTAGCATTTTACCTCAAACGTTATTTACTTTTTGTTTTTTCTGTATATTTACCAGTTAGGACAAGTTAAAATGACAACGTTGAATGCATATTACAAATATATACTCATGAATTATTATTTTTATTAATATTATTCTTGTTAACAAATTATTCGCTCACATAAAAAAACAATAAGTGTGATTTTTCATTTTTTCTTTCATTTCAGCGAAGAATTGGGTTGGTCGAAATAGCACCTCTTCTTCAGATCAAAATCAAACCAGATGCGAGAGTTGCCTTTTAGGTCTATCCGAGTTATTCCAAGACTATTGAAAAAAATAATAATTTGAAGAAAATTAGCATTGAATAAAAAATATATAGGTACGAAAAGATGCAATAGAATATTTTCACGATCCAAGAAAACTTGTCTCTAGAAAATGTTCTTGAATGGTGAAAATTAAATTTCTTCAAACTATTATATTTTCTTGATATCCATATCGCACATTTGTAGCACTAATATTATTATTTTTTATATTACGTAATGCGAAATAGTAGAATATAAGCAGTTGTTATGTTAGACTAAGGATGGAATGGTAAATATATGTACAGGGAGCGGAGGCCCTCAAACCCGTAAAATTGGGAGAATAAATACCTACATACATACAATAGATATTTATAATTTGCTAAAGGTAACCTTTCAATTTATTCATGTAATGGAGAAGGTGTATTTCAAAAATTAGAAAGACAATTTTTTCTACCGCTGTGCTTAGCTATGATCTTGAACAATAGAAAAAACATAAAGAAACTTGCAGTGTTTCTTAACTCTGCTAAACAATTTTTTTCTATGGTTTTATTTCGATTTAAAATATGTATAAGCAAACCCTGCAGTTTGGAACGAAATCTAGAACTTAGTGCCTTTATTTAGGATCAAAGATTAAAATGAAATCTGGATTCTTATGGATACTTTTATACAACGAAATCGGAGCATAAAAGACAGTTCACTCAGAGAGAAATTCCTGGTTACCGTAACCTGACGAACACAGTGAAATTTGTCTTTTACTACAATTTTCAGGTTCAACGAGAATTCGAAATCGCTTTATCGTACCCACATTTTCTGGTCATATTTACCAGACTGTAAAGTTAGTCAACTTTTAAAGGTTATACAATTTAAAGGTTATACCGCTTAAATCATGAAAAGAACAACATTTATAGTTATATATGACTCATTCTATTAATAATATATATGAATCGCTGGAATATGAGTTGATAAATGTT
>JAAAKG020136865.1:0-13069 GCA_010014905.2 Druon quercuslanigerum
AGTTTTTATAGCATGCTACGGAAGGGCTACTATGTGGCTACTATATGGCTACGCTATAGAGTAGCCGTTCCGTTTATGCAGTTCGCCAGGGGAATTACGCTAATGAATACGGCGTACAAAATATAAGCGATGGTGCTGGCAGATAGGCTGCGGAAGGATGTTGAGGGGAAAGTCATACTGCCTGAGACGCAGGAGAGCTTTAGGGAGGGCTAGAGAACTAGTCAAAAAGAGTGCCAAAGTGTACGCGTTTTTTTATAGATCTAAAAGGTATATGAGGAGACGAAATATATGGTGAGATGAGGGGAGGGAATATTTGAAGATTTCTGGATGGATAGGGGTTTGAGGCAGGGGTGCCCTCTTAGCCCAACGCTGTTTGCAATTTTAATCGCAGATATGGAAAGTAAGCTAGCGGCCGGAGTGATCGGAGGAGTTAGGGTAGGATGGGTAAGGATATGGTCACTCGCCTATGCAGATGACACAGTGCTGCTAGCAAAGGGCGAAGAGGCTTTAAAGGAGATGATGAAAAGGTTGAGAAGATACTTAGACAAAAATAGGTTAGAGTAAAATGCAGATAAGTCGAAGATTATGGTGTTCCGAAAAGGAGGGGAGAAATAAGGGAGGGGATTGGAAGTGGAAGGGCAAAGCGGTACAGGAGGTGAAAGAGTTTATATACCTGGGCTTCTTGTTTCGGAGGAATATGGGAGTGGATGGTCATATAAAAGAGAGAGTGAGAAGGGCAAATGTAGTGATGAGGCAAGTGTGGGGGCTGGGAAAGAGGTTTTTTGCAGATGATTTTGTAAGGACAATGAAATTGTTTGATTCGCTAGTGATCAGTGTCTTATTTTACGGAGTGGAGGTGTAGGGGTGGAAGATAAGTGAGGAGGTAAATAGGTTACAGGAGAGGTATGTAAAGTGGACACTGGGGTTAGCAAGGAATACGCCAAACTATATTGTCAAGAGGGAGACAGGAAGAACAAGTTTAGGGATTATAACGGAGAACCGAGCGTGTAAATATGAGGAGAAATTTTTGGAAGAGGGGGAAGTAAGCTGGATAGGGAATGTAGATGGGAGAAGAAGAACATACGTAGGGGTCGGAGGATGGAGGTGGAAAGGGAAAGGTATTTTAGAACGAATGGGTTGCAGATGGATGAAGTGAGAAGGATGCATGAGGAAGGAAAGAAGGTGTATGAGTTGGTTAAAAGGAATAGCATGGAGAGAGAGAAGGAAGCAGGGAAGAAGAGAATAAGAGAGTCGAGGTTTAATGGGAACCATATGTGGATTATTCCAAGGGAGAGAGCGCAATATTTGTGTGAGAAAGGAGAGCAAGGAAGTCAGGAACTTATAGCGAGAATGAGTTGCGGATTCATGAAATGTTATAGTAGGTTCTGGTTTTCTGGTGAGAAGAGGAGGTGTTAATTGTGCGGGAGGGGGGATGCAAAAGTGGAACACTGGTTGGGAGTGTGAAGAGGTGGAAAGGAGTGAGATAAGCATGGAGGTATTGTTGCATGAAAGGGGGGACCAAAGGGCAGTAGCATGGGTGAAGGGGGTGTTGGGTAAGATAGAGACGAAGAGAAGGAAGGAGGAAGAGGAATGGAGAAGGAAAGATTGTATTTAGGAGAGGAAGTAGATTTAAGAAGATTGTACACATGCTAAAAGTAGATAAGGATTAAAGATTAGCTGCGGAGGCAGAGGCTGGCAAAGCGAGGCATAGCGAGAAAATAGCGTCATGCGTGCGAGGCAAGAAAGTAGCGACATGCGTGCGAAGCGATGTGAAGCGAGGAAGGCAAGATCGGCTTAGAGATTATTTGTGGAGGGATGTTAGTTGTAAAGTGTTAGTTGTAAGAAAATTCTGTAAAACATGGAAGTGTAAGCAAGTCAATTTTTTAAGGCCAGCAGGCTGAAAAATAAGCGATTATCTATCTATTTCAACTATGACTTGCATTATTATTATCGATCTGAACATCCCTTTGGTTTTTGTTTATTAAGTAATGTTATCTTCTCGGTTTCAATGTTTAAGAGATTTTAAAAAATCCCTTAAAATTAATTCGCAAAGATATATTCATGATATGCTTGCTTCCTCTACTTATTTTAATGTGATTTCAAAACGTAGAAAATGATAAAAAATCTCTAGTGATTTAGTTACTAAAAAATGATGATTTCTATACTTGGATGCTTCAGGTACGAAAACACCCCCTAAACATGATGTATACACAAAAAATAATTAATCTTTCTAGTTTATCGGTATGAACCTTTTGTTTAGATAAATCTGATCGACAAAATGTCAAACTTTTAGCCAAATCCATCAAAGAGTTTTTGAGAAAAAAAAATCATTTCATTAAAATCAGCATTTTTCTGTTAAAATACATGTCAAAAATTGAAACTTTGACAAGTGCTTATCGAAAAACTGTGCATTTTTCTTAGTTTTTTCTTTCGAATTTTTGCCCTGCAGGTTCGAAAATACAAAAGAAAAATTTTGTTAAGAATTTTTCACAAAAAGCTATTTCCTGTACATTTGGTGCAGGTTCCTTTGTCATGAATCATTTTTTAATAAGACACTTAGTTATTGTTTTATTCACAAAAAAAACCATTAAAAATTCAAAAAATACCTTTTGCGAAAAATGGCATAAAGCACGAACAAAATGAATAAAAAAAATTTGTTCTTCAAAAAAGGAGATACAAATGTGTGAATAATCATATTTTGATAGGACGCGTAGTTTTTGTTTTAATCTTAAAAATTAACAACAATAAAACAATAAAATTTTTGAAGAAAGGACACAACGTATAAATAAATAAGTGCATAAAAGTAATTTACCCCAAGACGATATAAACATTTCTTATTAATCTTTTTGATGGGAAGCGTCGTTCTTGTTTTAATCATAAAAATAATATTTATAAGAATTGGAAAATTAAATTTTTCTTAAAATGACACAAGATACGAGAGAACGAATTCATAAAATTTGTTCAACCAAAAAAAGTCTACAAATTTTTTACCTCCGCAGTTCCTATCAAATGTCCACGTTTTAAGAGCTCCTGAATCCGAAAAACAGGTTTTTACGAATGTGTCTGTTTGTCTGTATATCTGTATGTATGTATACATGTCTCTATGTAAGCACGATGACTTTTGAAAAAATTATTCTAGTAGATTGGTCTTTGGTACACTTTTTTAGTATCTTAAAATGAAGGTCAAGTTCGTTAGCCAGTCATTTTGGATAAAGATTCAAAAAGTGAGCGATTTTCAATATTTTTGAGACCCCTTTTTCCAAATTTTTTGGCACGGATATTCATAGTATTCAAAAAGTCGAACCATTTATCCTAATTAATTTTTTCGATAAAAAAATTACCCAAGTTATAGTATTTTTAAAATTCCAAAAAACAAATGACCAAAGTTGCAATAAAATGTTTAATAACAAAATTTGTTTAAAGAATGGGCATTTAAAAAATTAAACTGTTATTGAATTTTAAATTGTTCGACCTTCCAAGAACTGCAATGTTTTTATCTGACTAAGGGTCGCTCTAAACGTGGAGATTTGACGAAAACCGAATAAGTCAAATTTGAATGTAAAAATTTGATTTTTTGTTTATTTTGTAGTATCATTTTTACCGACTAAAACAACGCAATGCAAGTTCCCTTCTACCTGCTTGGAACGTTAAACAAAAATGCCAGAATTTCTAGAATTTTTTAATAGCGAGTGCAAACGGTGGCATAACTCAGGAAAATTGAATCCAAAATTTTAAATATAGAAAATAGAGTCTGTGATATTTAATTTAAGCCTATTGAAACTAAGTAACCTTTACGAGTTCTCTAGATATGACTAAAAATTTCCAAGTGTCTGCGCTGAGTTTCAGTCTAGCCAGCACATGTATCGCCCACTGAAACTTGATGCAGACAAGCTTGGAATATTTTATCATATTTTGGAAACGCTAAAATATTTTTTAAGTTTTATTGGCTTAAATTAAATATAATGTTTTAAAGATAACGTGCTGCTGTTTTCTGGTTTTTCCTATAGGTTTTCTAAATCGCAGCACAAGTAGAAGTTAAGAAACAAAATCTCAGAAATTCTCCGTGATCACTGCTCTCACGACCAATATTATTAGTTGTTTCTCAAGTACTCGTGAAGATTTTTGAAGTTTTATCGACTGCTGGCCATGCCACCAGTGGAAGTGGAGGTACACAATTAGAGAAACTCTTTCGGCATAGTCCTAACCTCATATCATTACACACTTTTATGGAAATGAAAAATTAAAACATTAAAAAAACAATAAATAACTTTTAAAAAATAATTTAAAAAAGTATTGCGTATTTTAAATATGCATATATAAAACTGTAAAAAATATTATTGTAACTATTGTTATGAATATTAAAGATTCATGCGAATACATAGCTATTAGGTCAGTATGCTTTACAGAACCATCATATAAATAGAGTAAAAAAATGCAACAAAAATGATACCGAAACACAGAGCATTTTGATCGGCCGGAATGAATGATAGACTTTTAAGATCATAATTGATCTGATTTGGAATCATGCATGAAGTCAAACCAAGATGGCTGCCGTTCTCAGAGTACCTTAGCTCATGTGCAAGCTTCTTGTGGTTTCTTATTATGCAGTGTGCTTGAAAAGTAAAAAAATTAACGAAATCTGACATTATAAAATATCACCTGTTAAGTGCATTTGTCACTTGCGTGCGGTTAGATACAATTTTCAGGTTACGTCGTTATGACGTTGGCGTCAAAAATTGGCGGACATTTTGTTTTGTCTGACAAATGAACCAAGACATAAAATCAAATTGACCCGAATAGACAGATCATTATGATCTCAAGAACCAAATGATCGCTTGAGCATAATGCTCTGCAACAAAATCGATCCTTTTTTTACTTTACTTTCTCCTAGGACAACAAATATGTATATGAAAAATTACTTGCTATTTTTTTTAAATTTAAATTAAAGTGTTATTTATACCTTCTAAAAACCCTAAATATGTGCACATGTCACCTGCGAACTGGCCTTCATGGTGTGCGACCCGCACACCGTGCGACACATCTGTACACGGAAAAAATGTATACGTAATAATGTTACGAACTAGTACCTAGGTCTCGGACATGAGAAAAATCCATTGGACATTGATGTATTTTCGTAAGTAATCTGCGAATTTTGAGAAAGAATTGACGAACTTAATATGACAAGTCTAAAACCGCTCATCACTTTTTTCCGTAAATAATTACAAAAATATTTTTAGTGATTGACAAAAGTTTCGCAGAGCACTCACGAGCTTGCCCGACAAATCTGGCAACTAGGCCGTAGGCTCGTCTTTACGAGGTCCACACACACTCTCCCACATACGCTCGATGCGTATGTGCACGTGATGTGTGGTTTGAGTTCGTCGGATGAGTGGCTAGAAGTATTATACCCACATCGTTCAGCCTCGATGGCTGCGCGTGTTTACGCACTAATTGTTATGTTTAGAAACTATCGAGTCAGTAGTTCGAGGGTTCAAATCCTCAAAGTTGTGCGAATTTATAAATAAATATAAATAAAATCGCACAAATAAAATTTTTCCCTTTTTATATTTAAGTCTAAAATTTTCAGGAACTGTTCATAGGAAATTCGAACTGTTTTCAAAAAAGTTCCAAATTTATCCATACATTTTTCTTAGGAATAAGGATTTAATGTTTGATTTTTGTATCTCGTATCCAAGATCTAGCTACAAGTTCGTGACTATTTTACGGATAAATTTTTCTGTGTGAGCATATGAGGACTCATTTATGTCCTATGCGTGCTCGCCGTGCTGGAAAATTAGCAAATGCGTCGCACTGTGCGCGCATTTTGTGATCAGGCATTATACGTTACTCAATAAGTACCGAATTTTTGTTTACTTTTAGTTATGGTTTGACAGATTGGAACGCATTTGAAGAAAAAAAACGCTTATGTCACATTTAATGCATCAGTGTTTTAATATTTACATCAACATAAAATTATTCACCTGAGTGAAAAGTATGATAGGAGTTGCGAAACCCCGATTTTCTATCTTTATTACAAATTGCACTTAATTATAATCTTGAAAAAAGGCGAAAATACAGTGCAGCGATGCTTACCTATCTATTGTGTAAATTATTTTCTTTTTGTGATAAAGTGAAATAACCATATGCTCGAAGTTTTAAATATCCAACATAAATTTATTATGGTAGAAAATTATGTATAATACAACTACTTATTTTGATTATTCATAAAATTGTTGAATTTATATTCATTAAAAAATTTTTGTCTACAGATGAACTAACGATCAAACGGCAATGATAAGTGTATATAAAGTTATCAATTGCAGTCGTATTATGACAAATCATGACAAATGATGACAAATCGTACGTTATCGTTCGCAACACACAATGCAGTTTTCTCCGTATAACAAACTTCTACCAATCATAATTCAGTGTCAATGCTTAAATACGTTTTTACAACATTTGAAATATAGAGCACATAATTGTGTACTAAATGGCCATGCACAATCATAGTGATTTGTAAGGGAACTCACCGCAACACTCACAGGTGTAGCAGCGTAACTCGTAGCAAATTGCGTACTGCCTTATCAGGTAATCGGTGCTAAAGCAGAAAGTCTAGGTGGCTTGTGACTCCAGCAGCAACGTCGTCAAGGTAACGACAAACATTCAATTAAAGTTGTTACAGCCCGTATCTGAAGGGGTTGTTCTTGTTATGCTGCGTACATGGAACGCTTAAAGCTGTATCACAGCGTCGTAAAGGCGATTGCCGGGGCTCCCTCGTGTTTCGTAATGTGGGCATCTTTGCGAAGCATGTTACGGCCCCCATTTTCTTATCGCGCGAAGGCGAACGTGTCTTCTGCTCTCAAGACCTATTCAAGCTCACCTCATTTTTCTGTTTTCTTCCTCTAAAATTTCAATCGTGGCTTACTGTGACATTAACTCAACTTTTTTATTTGTTTTATTAAAAGAAAAGACTCAAATTTCGATTATTTTGTCACAGTTTTTTATGATTTTTTTTTCAACATTTATATATGTATGATAACACAAGTTGATATAGGCAGTTATCCAAAACCTTAAGGTTTTAGGCAAGAGATTTTGACAAATAAACAATATTGCGACACCAATGACCTTTTATATATTGCTTATTTGGATGACCAAAATTATTTTTCTACTCTTGTACATACATCCTACAACCATTTAATTGATGCCACGGGCTATTAATGTGATGTAAAAACTGTGCTCAGCTGAGGATATTTATGCATTTTGGAAATATGTAAACCAGTGGAGAGCTAACTTTTTTATTTTTAGAGAGCTCTTAATGCACAATTTTTAAATAAAACATCCTCACTTGATCATTCTCCTTTTTAATGCCTGTGACCAATTATTTCTTCATGCTTCGTATATCATAATTCAAACATTTAAATTTCTGATTTTGTTACATCAGCGGCCATTACTGACAACTGTCAATATGCTACAAAACTACTTTTTAACTTTGTGTTAACTATGAGTCAAAATATGATGACAAAACATAATTATTCTGTAAAATATTAAAGAGATTAATAAAGAAACTTATATCACAAAGTTACTGATATCAGACATACAATCCATATTCATTATGCCTAAATTTATTATTTTCAATCATAGAAAATTAAAAATAATAATTTTGTTTTCACATGACCTTGGATACTTATTATAGAAATATAAAACATAAAAATGGCATGCTACTATTTAAAGCGGTATTAAATGCAAAGGCGTACAAAATGAACACATAATATTCATAAATGCATGTTGGCGATTAATACACAATGATGTTGTCGGTGATATTGAATTGACACAGATTTATTCAAAGAACTTAATTATTTTCAGAAAATTGGATTCAGGATAATAAAAGACTTTGCTAAATGTTGATGGGCAAACGGTAGGGACCCTTGACCGTTTAGGTAGGATGCTTGGGACAAATCGCTATTTCCATTTTTCATCAGTCTTCGTAATATGAGGAACTGTAGCCGCAGGCTAAGCATTGGGTTCGGGTGTTGTATAAAACCACTCGCGACATTACCTCCAATATTCGCAAAACGGATTCTCCGACGGCAGCCGCCCTCAGTGGTAATGAGGTGGTTTCAATTCTGGCCTCGAGGCAACTCGTCCCTGTATATATGTAGCTGTAGCTATTGCCATGTAAATGCTTGCTCGAGAGGGAGCAAGTTTGAGATTGATAGGACAGAGAAACTGATCTTGAAAGTGAAATAGAAATTTCGCAGAAAGCTAATCCTTGTTTTAAGAGCATTTTTATTCAACTTGTCTAACACGCAATCTCTTATTGCAATGAGTAATTACTGATGTTCTATGTACATGTTTTTCTCTTAAGATTCTTTCTTAATTAATAAAAACATATGGACGCACCAACAACAGAAACTCTGCAGTTCTCTCTACTCTTTATTTCCTCTCTTTACTTTTCATAATCCATCTTGGAACTCGTCGTATAGCCAGGCTATTTTAGGAAGTCCTTTACTATGCTACCTGACAAACTTCCTTATCTTGAAAGTCTACGCTCTACTTTTAGATAAGTACTTGACGTTTCATGTCTATTGTCAGTATAGAAAGAAAATATTTGTTCATTTAGATTCGATCAACAGTGGCTTAACTATAGTTTTCACTGCCATTGGGTTTATCAATGCTTCTACTTCCTCCAAAGTCTTTCCATTAGTTTCCGGTGTGCTATAAAAAACTAAAAGCGTACCAGTAATGCAACATACTGAAAATAACCAGAAGCTTGCGTACATTCCCACTAAGTGATTTAGCAGTGGAAATCCAAAGCTAAGTCCGGTACTCAAAAGCTGTTCTATAACAGATACGAAGGCCACCGCTGTTCCTTTAACTTTCAGTGGGAAAAGTTCTCCTTGTAAAACATACCCTACTGGACTGATTCCCATATAGTACCCAATTTCGTAAGTTATTAGAGAAGCTACCGGCAACCAGGTTATCGATGATACATCAGCACGTAACTGTAGTTTTGAAAAGAAAAATATACCAAGCGATCCAAGGGAAAGAGTGCATAAGATTCCACAACTTAGGAAGAGTACTCTTCTACCTAGCCTATCTATTAATTGTGAGCTCATCAAACTTGCACCTATTTTGCATACGCATACGTAGAGGACAGCATTATGAGAATTGCCACTTTCCTTCATGATCTCATGAAGAGATGTTAAGATGGCCACTGATCCCGCAATGTGCCTAGTTACTTTCGCCATTAAAAGGATACTCAGCCTTTTGCGATTGCTCTTATTATTAAAAAGTTCACTCATGGAGTGTCCTGTACAGTCTTGACTTTCCAACACAGCTTTCTTTATCATGTCTAAATCCATTTGCACCGACTCTGGCTGCTTAAGTCCTCGTAACTTCATTAAACATCTCATCGCGTCCTTTTCCCGATCTCTCATCATGAATACGTAAGGGGACTCGGGCATAAAGAAAAACGTAATAAGGAAAATAACAGGTATGGCAATCGTTATTAGGTTGGAAGTCCTAAATGGCAAGTAAATGCCTACTGCATTTTCATAAAAAACGCCAACCAGCATCGCTGATTTCGTGACTATCGAGAGCTTACCTCTGATATTTTTTTCCGTAATTTCGCCTAAGTATATTGAAATAAATTCAAGTAGGCCACCATCTCCTAATCCAATTATGTAACGAGCAATACAAAGAGCAATGTAGTTGTTTGATGACGTTATTGTTGTCCATCCAATGATTACGGGTAGAGAAAATATTAGAAAGCTGTACTTGCGGCCAAATCTATCCATCGTCCATGGACTTAGCAGACAACCGAAAAAAGATCCAAGGAAATATATCGATATTAACAAGGCACCTTGCATCTCGGATATGGGAATTTCGGAATCTTTTCTCTTCAGGTACGGCAATGTTGGCGACGTCCACGCTAAACTTACGCCACATTCCATTACTGCAAACGATACTGCAAACATAATTGAAAAAATGATTGAATAAAGTGTTCAAGGTTTTAAAATAAAAATCGCGTCGTTTACATTCTTAATTCAACTTTTATAAAATAATATATCATCATACACTTGTTAAATTAAAAGAAAGGTTATATGAAACATAGGTAACACAAAAATATTCCCAATAATTTAGAAATCTCTTAAGGGGCCGTACTTAAATTACGTAACAGCTTAAGGGGGAGGGAGGGGTCCTGAGATTTTGTTACGGTTTGTTACAGTAGGGGGGGGGGGGTCTTTATGCATCTACGTAATTTTTTGAAAGTTGCGAGCAAAACAAATAACTCGAAGAAATTGTACAAAAATTTAATTTAAAAAAAGTGAGGAAAGTAGAAAACAAATCTGGCATGTTAAAGCATTTCTATTACTTTTAACAACTAATTATAATAACTTAATTAATTGTTTCAAACTTCAAAAACTTTGCTAAAAAATAATTATTTTTGGTCAAAAGTTCAAAAATTTGGTTGGAAACTCAATTATTTGGAGGAAAATGACTTTTTTCTTAATTTATATTTTGTTCAATTGACAACTAGAATCTTTCTTGAATAAAAATTCAACTATTTTTTTTTAAATTTGTCTTTTCAATTAAAAATTCATCTTTTTCCAAATCCCATAAAAATATTTTAGTTGCCTTTTCAACAAAATGTAAAATTTTAAACAAATCAATTTCTAAAAATCGTTTTCTAAAAATTAAAATTTTGATGTTGAAAATTCAACCGAAAAGGCAACTGTTTAGTTGAAAATTAATCTTCTTTTCTTGAGGATTCTACTATTTTGTTTCAACATTTTATTTGCACTACTTTGTTTAGAAATAATTTTTATGTTGAAGATTCATATTCTTAGTTAAATCTTCATGTCTTTGGTTAAAGTTTAACTATTTGGTTGAAAACTAATCTTTTTTTTTAAATTCGACTGCTTCAGTAAAAGTTGAACTACTCTATTGAATTTTTTTAATGAATTTTATATCTGCTTGAAATTTTAACTATTTTTCAATTTCTGTACAAAAAATTAGTCTTTTGGCTTGAAGTTTCAACTATTTATGTGAAGAATTTTTTTTTCATAAATGACAAATCTTTACTAATTTTTTGTTTGAAATATCAATTTTTATTACACTTTTTAAAATGAGAAATCATCTCGCTAGGTTGAAAATCCATTAATGTTATGTTAGAAATCATGTTTTAAATTTGTATCTGTAATATTGTTTCATTCAGTTTATAAAAGATCCTGTGTTAAAAATATCACAAGCATATATTACCTTAAGGTATAAGTTGTCTTGCCAAAAGTCAGGTATCTGAAAAAAATAGTTTTTCTATGATTATAAAAATAAAAATATTATAACTGATGTCATTTAAAAAAATTGTTATGAAAAAGGTTAAAATTCACAACAACAAAAAATACAATTATTTTAACCATGTTTATTTCAATTGAAGTTTATCTGTCCGCCGCTTCTTACCCATTTTTGAAAAATAACTGCATTTTAATAAATTGCGGTTTATTTTTTCCGGGCAAACATTCTCTACAACTCTATTGTTTCCAATTTTTAAAAGAAATAAATAATCTTAAAATATAACTATTTGTTTAAAAACTGTTTTTTTTTTTAAATTGTTTTAACGATTTCAGCCAAAGGAAAATTTACTTTCAAAAGTGGAAACACTAGAGTTGTAGAGAATGTTTTCCTGGAAAAAAGCCATCATTTATTACCATACAATCATTTTTTTTAATTTGGTAAGAAGCGATGGTCCGAAAAAATTCAATTGCAAAGAACATTGTTTAAATTAATGTTTTTCTTTGTTGTAAATTTTAACATTTTTCATTAAAAAGTAATTATCTTTTAAAATGACATCAGTCATAATATTTTGATTCTTAAAATCACAGAAAAACTATATTTTTTCAGATATTTGACTTTTAGCACGGCAACTACCTTAAATACACATAATTTTCATTAGTTTAGCGTCCCATATTTTATTATTTCTGGGTACCATAAAATACGTACATTAGTGGGGGAGGGAGGGGGTCTTAGAGAAGGCATAGAATCTGTTACGTAATTTAAGTGCGACCCTTTGTCTGACTTTTTGAGGCAATAATACTACAATATTTTCAAAATATTGGTTCTTGTGTCCGTATTCTGTGCCTTAACTGCGTTAATCACTTTAGGTGAAAAGAATAAATTTTTACAATCTCATTATAGAAGATATTATTTTCATTTAAAATTTGCCTTTGCTAGTTCTGGTCTAAGTTCCACGTTTCGAGATCCCGGGAGTAAGAAGAAATAGTTTTGACGTTGGTGTCTCTCTACAGTCAATCGATATAGTCAATCGACTTCAGGCCCACCATTTTAAACCAAAAACCTAATTGCAAAGGAAGTTAACTAATTAATTAGTAACCGAAATTACACAAGAGTTGGTCAATATTTTTGCTTGTTCATTCGAGTAAAATGAACTTTTAATTTTCTTGCTATTCCATTTGTGGACTGCTATAATATTACTACAAATAACTTCCGGATATTTCAAAGATCGCATATTTCAAAGTTCACCTATTTCAAGGCCCCTATACATGCTTATTTCAAATTGCGCAGTTCAGTAACCGCCTACAACCGTCCCTGTACGGTTACGCCCGAGTCACTGTCTGACCAATTAAAAAGAGGACTGAAGAGCCGAGAGCCCTCGTTGGTTTGAATTGAGTATTTTAGCATAATATCATGGGAATGAAGAAAATCTTTTGGAGAAAATAGTCTTAACTTAAAAGTGAGTCATAAATACACGAATAGTAATATTTCTCATGTACAAAATCTATTTTTTCATTCATGTCCCATTCTTTTGTAGATTGACGAGCTTGCAATGTCACGAAAGAAAATAAGATATCCAAGTTTCACGTTAGTGTATCATCAGATCGGGTATTCGAGCGCTAACATGACTCAACTAGACGGGAAATGCTAACGTGGAGTAATTTTTACTTCAACCTGAGAGTTCTTTTTAACTACTTGCCTATTCGCGATTTAAACTTGCCATGCGTACCTAGTGGCGGCTTCGGAAAGTAATGTAATGGCGGATCGTACTATACAA
>JAAAKG020136866.1:0-13069 GCA_010014905.2 Druon quercuslanigerum
CGAGTTGAAGTGAAAAAAATCAAAATATTTTGATCAGAGAAAAAGACAGTTTTTCGTAAATAATTCGAAAAATAAAAGAGCTACAACTTTTTTTATGAAGAGAAAAAGATGCGAAATTAAATTTCTACTGAGGATATATATTTCAAAAATTAAAATTCAAGACCTAATTTTCAGGAGCTTAGGGGCCTCCCCACTCCAGCAAAATAATTCTATATCTTCTTTTTGCATCCGGCGCCTCAAATGTACTATTGAATAAATGGACAATTGTACATTGTACGAGCAAACTCAAAATTACTCAATCTTTATCTTTCTTTGTATAATCGGCAAAAGAAGGCTGATTGATTATTTTAAAGGATTTTATAAAAGAATCACAAGCGTGTTCAATACAAAAATAGACCAGAACATAATTATTTATTTAAGTATAGTTATTTGCATATATATTTTTAAAGAAATTTTTATCTTGTCTGTGAGCGCCTGGAGAATCCTTACAGGACTATTTAAATTAGGGTATTAGGTAAATACAACTGACTTTTAATGTGTAAATTTAAAGAATGCAACTTATCAATAATTATGTAAATAATTTGAAGTTATAGTTAAGTATTCAACCAAAATTTATTCTAAATAATCTAAGTAATTATTTACAATAGGAACCTCATGAATTATTGCAGGAATTCTGATTTATACAATTAAAGACCTGGTATAGATACCCGGAATTATAAAATATAAATATAGATTTTCTACTTTGTTGTTTATATATTATTTTCTCGTTTTTATAATTTAGTCCATGCGTATTGCATAGGGCAATTAGTGCAATGATTAGTATATAATAGGATTTTTATTTTTATTTTAATCTTATTTAATTTGTTACATTTTATTATATAATTTGCGAAATTTTCTAATCTAAAGATCAACTTGTTAATGCTCGATTTTCAAGTGAAGTAAAAAATTAAAAATTCGTAGAATAAGTGCAATATATATGCTATTCGGAAAATAGAGTTGGAGTCAAGCCGCCGGATGAGAACGTTCGTCGAAAATGAGGGTTCCCTCTCGTTTCGCAAAATACAACACGTGAGGGTGAATTCTACCATTCAAAAATTGCAGGCGCGTTCAAACCTCAGTTTGCCGTGCGTCGACAGCAGCTGCTCAGAAAATGGCTAAACCACCACTAAGAGCCCACAATGACAATACCCAAAATTTGTATTGTCCATGGCGCGTGTTCTGAATCAAATAAGTTCCACAAGCTCCCAATTTCCTAGAATTTTAACATTTTCCACCATTTACCAACATAAACGTCCTATTCTATCATTCTTTTAAAAGTCAATACGACTCTTGTTAAAGAACTACTCATGTTTTGAAATACTTTTTCCTAATGCATGCTTATATTTCTCTTTAAAAATTCATTAATATCCATGACCACCCTACTTTTATAGGTTCAAGGAAGCTGTAAAAAGTCACACTTTTCTTCTATGTATACAGAGAAAAAACTATAGTATATCAGATAATAGGGTAATATTATTATAAGCTTTCGTTAAATTAAAGAACTATTTAAAATTAACAAAAAATTGAAATGAATTAAAATGTACGATCAAGATTTTGGATTTTCTTCTGTGAAGTCAATGGAGCGTAAAATTGATAAAAATCAGTAGCCACTATATGCTTACAATGATAATCATGTAGCGAATTTTCATTGATGGTTTGGCGTTTGTTTTAATTTCTTCTATGGTCGTTGGTCAAATAACAGGGCTTTATTTATTATTTTCCTGGTCTTTCAGTCCCATATAGACATAAAGGGCACGATACCTTTTTTAGAGCAACAGTGATTCGTTTTCGTTTCGCGAGAATGGCCTTCCTAATTGTCCACCACGAAAGTGAGGCTGCTCGGACATTCTAGGCACGTTTTTTACGCTACAACAGCCATTGACGTTAATTTATTCCGACTGTGCAAAATGCGACTCGATTTCGCAATACCTTGAGATCAATTTCAGATTCTGTCTAGCAGTCGTTGACGCCAAAAACATATTGTTGTTGACCATGCACATTCATTTCATGTAAGATTTAAAGTCCATTTTTAAAATTCATGTTTCCAGTGCTATTTACGGAACAGTTAAAAATTATCATTTAAATCAGAAACACGTGCTATAAGGATGTGACATGTTGTAAAACATTTTCCATGTTCCGTGATACAAATATCTTTTCAACCTGTCATCCTGACAGAATGTGATCGAATCACATGTCTTTCTCAATTATCTTATCGTCTTTTCAAGAAAAGGAAGTTCCTCTTCATACAGCCTTGTCTTTTTCTTTAGGATTCCGTTGGGATTCAACAAAAATTCAATAGCACCCATTAGAAATTTCTTTTAAGATATTGTTTATTTGAAACTAAACACTTGTAAGATTGAATTTTTTAAAGACTAATTTCATGTCAGTTCGGAGTAGAAACAAAATTAACCTTCAGATGTTGATTACTATTTTACTTGGAAAATAAGCGATATTTTTAATCGTATATATGCGTATTGGAAAATTGTGGTTGTGTCATAAGCGCTGGGAAATATTAATGCCTTTATTTATTGAATGATGGAATATTAATGTTAAAGTTATGATTAAATTATTAACGTTTGTGTGCAGACCTTGACAAGATTTGAGATATTTCATTAACTGACACTTATTTATTAGATTAAAAGATTTTCATATTCTATTGCTTTCATGTATATAATATATAATATGTTACAGTGAACAATATATGTATATATGTACTTATTACTTGAGGAACTCAAGTTTAGATTTGGGCATTTCAATGCAAGTGTACGACCGTGTGTAACGATACATTAATGAACCTTAAAAAACGTACTGTTATTGGAACTGGAATTTTATTACAATACCCATATTAATAGTTACCAAGAAGCTTCCGAAACCTATACTTTTTTTCTAGTTTTAATGTATAATGTGGTTTGGTTTGTTAAGTAATGCTATGTACGTACACTGCCGGGCAAACGTTTCAGGACACCTCTTTTTTGATGACTGAAAAATTTCACTCAATTTCGATTATGTCAGAGCTGAAATTTGGGCTGTCTAAAGGGTTGAATGCTCTCAAAACTCTGCACAAAATGAGCCCAGGATGAAGCCAATCGTCTATTTTTAAAGCAGATATTGAAAAAAGTGTAAATTTCAATGTTATCTTGCATTTTCAATAACTTCAGCAATAATCAACATTTTTTAATGTTCAACATTTATTTTAATGTGCATCATCTTGTTAGCATGAAACAAATTTAAGTTCTTACACTCTGATAGGAATTTATTTTAGATTTTATATTTAGATACTGTGGAAAAATAGGTTTTAAAATGAGCCCAAGAACATTAGAAAATATTGATTATTGCGGAAGTTATTGAAAATGTAAGAAACATTGAAATTTACACTATTTTTCAATATCTACTTGAAAAATAGACAAATTGGCTTCATCCTGGGCTCATTTTGTACAGAATTTTGAGAGCATTCAAACCTTTAGAGAGAACCAATTTCAGCTCTGACATAATCGAAATAAGGTGATCTTTTTCAGTCATCAAAAAAGAGGTGTCCTGAAACTTTTGACCGGCAGTGTACGTACATTTTGTCCGCTTTTTCGTGGGAATGCCCATATTAACAAAATCGCAGTGAAAACAAAGTGTTATTTGAGCACTGATTCCGGAAACACAATGACATGCAGAAAAATTTATATTTGAAATACACAAATTAAAATCCATATGCAAACATACATTACATATACAAATATTAAAAATTGACCTCAGGAATAAGATTTTTGCTATTTTACAACATGTAAGTAACCATCCGCAACAAAAGTTAAACTTTTTTGTTTGCTATGAATGTTTAGTTTACTGGGGGGCAATATGTTTTTAGTGTTGCTCTAACGGCATAAATAAAAGTATTTTTTATCAATACTCAATAGAATATTAAAAAACTAAAACAAGGATCAACAGCCCTTTAAGAGTTTAAAGTGACAATCATTTCTATGAGAATAAAAACAAGGAAATTTGAATTGTTTGTGCATACCATTTTGGAATAGATGTTATTCTGTTTATGTTACTATTTAATATACGCATTTCAAAATCCGGCTTTTTACTTCAAACAATAATTCCATACATGCAAACTTACGGTTTTGACCCTTTTCAATGCCACAGCATATAATTTGTACTAACATTTAACTACTGTCTTATTCGTTTAGCCCATATCGGTATGCTTCTATGCTAATGGCGGTTAGTGTAAATAAGAGGCCTTTTGTTAGAAAAGGCATGCTTGCATCCTTTTAATTACACAGTCAAACAAAAAAACTTTTCCGCGCCTGGAGGCCAAACAATGTTTATTATATGTTTGTGGGGTGGCAGAATCCGAATGCGAGGACTAAAAAACTCTAGCCTTAGTAAGCATTTCACAAATTCAAATTTTTTGCCAAAAGCTCTTGTAAGCGTCTTATGAGGTTTTTCTGATGTTATAACTTTATAAGAAAAAAACGAAGGTACCAGAGAACTGATTTTTCGGCATGCTGTGGATGTCCACTGTCCAGCCTAATGCTAACAGCTAAACATATGTGTTCCAAACATGGGTTTCTTTTGGTTCCACCTTTGAAAGCTACAGGGAAAAAGCGAAAGGGGCAAAAAGGCACCGAATTGAAAAGAATGTCTAATTTTTATTGTGAATGATTGACAATCAGTGCATTAAAATTTTTAAAAGTCAATTATAAGTAATTTTAACAATTAAAAATTTTAATTGTACTTACCTTAAAACGTATCGATTTATTGAATTTTCTTCTATAATTTTTCAAAAAATGGGATACATACCAATATCTAAGATACTCACTATGCACTTTACAAGGATTTTGTACAAATTTTATGGGTTTATTTTGGAAAATTGATTTTTGCGTATTTCAAGAGCCCGAAAATAGCCCTAGATTCTGGTGTAATCTGTTTTGTCGAAACATTTTTTTTTTAATTGAGTGTTGGTTGTCAGTGAGAAGGGTTCATTCTGGGATATTGATTTTTGCGTATTTGAAGAGCTTGAAAATAGCCCTAAATTTTTTTGCAGTTTGTTTTGTCAAAAAATTATTTTCCAAAATTGAGGGGTCGTTATCAGCGTTAGGGGTTGGTTTTCGGAAATTCATTTTTGTGTTTTTGAATAGCCCGAAAATAGTCCCAAATTCTGGTATATCTTGTTTTCTCAAGAAATTAAAATTCAAGTTTGAGGGTTGGTTATGAATGATAGGGGTTGTTTTTCCGAATTTGGTTTTTTGCTACTTTAAGACCCCGAAAATAGCCCGAAAATCAGGTAGGATTGGATTTTAAAATTTTTATGTTTTTATATACTGGAGGTGCTAGCTGCTCGAGCACTCAGTACCTCCACCCAAAAATTTGATTTTTGAGAAAAATAAAAGAGCCCAAAAATCGGCATTACCGCCCAAAAGTAGCCCAAAATTGGCCCGAAATTATGGCATATAAAAAATATAGTTATTCAATTGTGGATGTGCCAGCTGAACGGAGCACGTGGTCTGACCTCCAGGCGGGGAAAAGTTTTTTTGTGTGGCAGTGTTATGATTGTGTATCATTTTATAATTTGACTGTTCCCAACAGTCTTCTTACGCAACCCTGACAAATAGAATTTAAAACACAAATTCTGCTTTTAAGTTATTGTTAATAAAAGTTTAAATCATATATACACTCCCAATGGGGTACGTATAAATCAAATTTGTTTTTTATAATTGTATGTACATTTTTTTTGGACGAGATCTCATGGAAATATTTGTTTGTGCATTGAACCCCAGTAAATTTGGCCGTATTTCAAGTTTCTAGTATGGCCATTTTTTGAGTCAATAGGGTACATTCTGTTCCGATAATATTTTTTACTGCTTTGGAAAAATAGTACAATATTTTACTACGTTTTTTAATCATAAAATGACGAGCAATATGAAGTTATAAATACATGCAAAGTGTCATACAATCAAGAAAATTACACACTTAAAGCACACACTAATTTGCGAATTGCCTAACCGATGGTAGCACTTCCGATTCGAATCACGAATCCTGAACATCCCGATTTTCTTTCATATTACATTTTGAGGTTAGATCTCTCTATTTTTATTTGCCTGCTCCTATAACTATGCGAAACCTTAAACATTTTGCAAGTTTCATTAGACTAGAGTTCTGTATTAAGCCAGTTGTCCTCTGTGACCAGTCACTTAACACTCGCATTTTATACAAGGAGACTTGGAAAATGGGTTATATATGTGACAGATCACTCTTCTGTGACCAGTCACTAACACTCGTATTTTATAACGGGGTTATGTATTTGACAGATCACTCTTCTGTGACCAGTCACTAACACTGGTATTTTAGTATTAGTATACGGTTTCGTATTAGTATTCGTAAAGGGGTTAAATATGTGACAGATCACTCCCCAGTGATCAGTCACTGACAAATATTTTTTTTAAGGAGAGCTGGAAAAGGTTTCGAGATGTGACCAATCACTGTTCTGTGATCAGAAACCGGAGTACAAATTAAAATGTGGCCAAGATGCCGTACTACAAAATTAAAATACGGCAAAAAATGCGTTTGAAATTTTGTATTTGATTCTTTTCATATTTTGACATTAAGTTTTATTTCCTGACGCAAAAATATCAAAATATTTTTTTGAATTCGTAGGGCCTCGGATACTTGTTAAACATAATTTTTATCAGTTGTTTATTTTAATATGATTTATGATTTCTACCAAGAAATACGGCCTGTGAATTTTTGCAATAATACAAAAGAAAATAGCAATTCGAATATTTTTCATATTCATTTTTGATCCTGAAAGATCCAAGTTGAAGTTTTTGAGATTTCCTGCCTTCACACTTAAACTTTTGCTCTTTATTTTTCTTGTATGTCTCAAATTTTGATAGATTCGCTCATCTCATAATTCTCAATAAAAAAGTACTCTTTTAAGTTATATACTTCTTTATTAAACAGAGGACGTGTTTGTGCATAAATTAGTACCGAATACTTCAATATGACTCAATCAGATGTTTTTATGTTTTTGTTCCCCTCTTGTCGCCTGGACGACTTTTTATAGGAACTGGCACTGCATTCGACCCACTGAGTCACCTCACCATTTCGACAAGTTCGCATGCGTGTCGAGAATTCAAAATCGAAATTTTCAAGAAATATTTTATCTGGAAACTCACTGTCGTGATTGGAGCAATGCGTTGTCGATAGAAATCCGATATCACAAGTAGATCCAACCGGCGTCCTGCGTGGGACAAACTTGGCTTAACACTCGTTACATATGAATCTGAATGGCACGTACACAATTAAATTTGGACAAAGGTACGGTCGCGCGAAAGGGCGGGAAATCTCATATTCGGCACTAGGCGCGCGCGAATCGCGTCCTTATCGAGACAAAGAAATGGTTTCCTGTCTGCAGGTAGACGGAAGAGAATTCCGTCTTTAGAATCGCGCTAAGATGCAACACGATGCCAAGCGAGCGATCGTGGCAACGGGTTTCGTGGTACTATGGCACTATAGTAAGTAAGTTTTACGTGTGTGCCCGCCGAGCATTCAGTTTGTCGGGGCGGGAGAGAGCGAGCGAAGGGTAGGAGGTATGACAGAGGCAGATGGCATTTCCGACTCGTACCGAACAACTACGAAAACAGCCGAAAGTATCAGACAAACTGGTATATTTTCCAAGTCTACGTTAGATGGCTCTTTACTACAGTCAAATGAGGCAAAACCGCGTAAATGCAAAATGAGAGTGACAGGATTTTACGTTTAACGCCATATTTATTCGGGGCATGTTTTTCTAACATGTTTGATCACGGTTTAGGAACGTCCATTAATTACGTAAGGATTTAAAAAAATTTTAACCTCTCCCATTCTTACGTAAAATTTTATATTTTTACTTGATTTTATACCAACAACATATCAAGAGTTTAAACAGATTTCAAGAGATTTTACGCAATTTCAAAGGATCATGAAGGATTGCGAGAGATGTTTGAAATTTTTGAAATATTTCAGAAGATATCACGGGATGTTTAAGGATATTAAGAGATACCGATTAAGGATTTCTGGGGATATTAATGGGACTTCAGAAATCTAAAGAAATTTCATATGATCTTAAAGGATTCTAAGAGATTTTAACGGATATTCAGAGATTTGAGAATATTTCTGTAAGGGATTACGAGAGGTTTCACAGATTTCAAATGATTTTGAAAGATTTCAAGAGTTTGACACATTTACCCAGTACAATTTCAGAGACAATTTAATCATTTTTCAAGAGATTTTACGGCTTTTAAAGAGATATTGAAGGATTTCGGAAGATTTTGCATGGATTTTAATGGATTTTGAGGAATTAAGTACGATTTTCGCGGATAACCAACAATTTTAAGAGATACCGAAACATTTTTCTCGGACTACACAGGATTTACCTGAATTAATTTCAAGAGATACCAAAGTATTTTCACGAATTTTGAAGTATGTCAGGGATTTAATGGGATTTCATTAGATTTGAAATGGTTTTCAGCATTTTGTCCATAAACACGATAACTCTCGAAAAAATGAACGAATCAAATCCATATTTGAAACACTTCTTTTTGATCGCAAAAGATAGGACGACTTCGTTAACCAGCCATTTTCGATAAAAATTCAAAAAGTGAGCGCATTTTGAAAATTTTTGAGACCACTTTTTTTCTGAATTTAAAAAAGCTATGCACGGATAATTTTGGTTTTAGAAAAGTCAAACAGTTTGTCCTGATGACATTTTTCGATAAAAAAAATTTTGCAGAGTTATATAATTTTCAAAATTTTTTTAATCAATCGAAACTCAAAATTTTAAGCCAAAAAACGCACGATATGAAAAAAAGTCAAGAGAAGAAAAACATTGCTTTTTGATAGACCTTCAAGATTATCATAACAACTTTTTGGATTTTCTTGAAAAATCGAAAATTCAAATTTTGATGGCACAAAAAATAATGAAAAATTCAATGATTTGGTAAAACTATGCTGAATACGAAAAAAGATGAAGTAAAAAAATTATGATACCAAAAAAGATCTACAAATTCGTTATTAATCATTTCTTGATAGAACGCGTACTTTTCGTTTTTTCGTGAAAAATGACATTGAAAAATAAAAAAAATAAAAATTTGTGGAAAAATGACAATAGGTACGAAAAGGAATTGATAGAAAAAGTTATTCACCCAAAAAAAGATACAAATTTGTAATTATTTATTAAATTCTCATCATTTATGATTGAGACAGTATCAGAATGGCCAAACGACGCAAACAACGAAAAAAAGTTTAAAATAAAAATTATAGCTTTTGAAAAATCCTACAATATGTCTATTAACCATTTTCCAATAGGGTTCGTAATTTTGTTTCGCCATAAAAAATAATATGAAAATGAAAATCCTATTCTTAGCATAACAACCCCAGATAGAGAAAAATGTCTGAAAGAAGGATTTTAGTTTTTTTATTTATTTTAAGGTGGTTCCGAAAATATGCATTTACAAATGTCTGTAAAAAATCGAGCGCGCAGCGCAGGTGTCACGATAAGAATGTGTACCTCAAAGCCTACAGAGCTTACAGCAACTTAATATTTACATATACTTGATTAAGTAGAAAATTCAGAATACGAAGACGTATATAAATACTGCGATTTACAGACCTGCTCGCAAGGCGGGCAGATTTTTAGTTTATACGACAGAAATGATTTTTAAAGATTTCAAGCGTTTGAATCACCTATTACAAGTTTAGTTAGAACCTCAAATTTTCAAGGAATCGCACAAGGTTTTAAGAGTCTTCAAGGAATTTAATTAATTTTCAAGAGGATTTACGGGATTTCAAGAGATATTGGAGGATTCTTGCAGATTTGTATGGATTTTGAAGAATTGCGGACGATTTTCATGGATTATAAAGGATTTTAAGAAATACCGAAATATTTTTCTAACGGCTATCAAGAGATTTCAAAAGCTTTCAAAAGATTACAAGAGCTTTCTCAGATTTCAAATGATTTCTAATGATTCAAATTATTCAAATGATTTTTTCAGACAAACGGCACTAGTCAATTTTTGTAGTTTCATACGCTTTTAGAATGACAGAAAAATGGAGTTTTCAAACCATTTTTAAAGAAATTTATTTTTTTTTGTTTAAAAAAAATTGAATTGATTTTTTCATTATTGAAATTACTACAAATTTAGTGAAATAATGTTTGATTGTAACTAACTCATATTTCGAGAGTTTATGAGAAATCCTACTTATCTGTAAGCCTAAAATATTTAATTATATGCCTGGCTCCAAATAAAAGGGTCTACTCTCTAATTTTTTCATGTAGTCCGGTCTTTATTTTTGCGTCGATTACACGCGTAGAGGTTATTGTACAAAAATCTAATGAGGAACTGACATCCTTTATTTACCTGTAAGCACCGAAATAATGCGCTTCGAGTAAATAGGTCAACTTTGAGAAGCTCCTGTATCTTAAAATTTGCCTAGAAAATTTTGAATTTTTTTTATTTATTCTTCAAAGCCTTAAGAAATTATACCTTTTTCAAAACTTTCATATTTTTATAAACGTGACTTTAAAGTAGTTTACAAGAAAAAAAATTATCTGCAATACTACTGAACCTACCTCAACGAGCGAAAGCTGTTAATGTTTAAAAAAGAAAAAGTATTAACATCATATAAATTGATTGTATAAAATAATAAATCGAGGTTCCAGAAGCTGCCTGCTACTGTTCTTCAAAGCCCGCCCGGGTCTTTGAATGTACCGCTACACTTCAATGAAACAAACATCTCTACTGCGAAATTATTAATCAAACGTTTTTATATGGTTGAATTAACAGAAAATTAATATATTTTTTCACATTTTGTTGTTTGTCGTAGGTGCAGCAGTACTGTAAAATATTTTTTTTCTTGTAAACCACTTTATAATCACGTTTATGAACATATTTAATTTTTATAAAAAGCTATAAGTTCTTAAGGCTTTGTAGAATAATTTGAAAAGAATTGAAATTTTCTAATCAAATTTGACAATACAGGAGCTTCTCAAAATTAACCTATCTACTCAGCGCATTATTTCGGTGCTTTTCGGCAAATAAGGGATGGCAGTTACTCACCAGATTTTTGCACGATAACCGCTAAGCATGCACTCCACACAAAAAAAATAAACACTGACTTGCAATACTTGCAATACTGAATTTAAAAATATTACATTTGAGAATACCATAAGATGTTGCAAATTGTGTGTCATTCTCTGAGTTATTTTTTTATTATTTATTATTCAAAATATTGGCCGTGTAAACCTACATAAATACTCAATACATTGTAATATATTCAATGAAAATTATCAGATTGTTCCACCACCTCATGTTTGAACAAAATTTATGCTTTCTCTGGCAATTCCATTCGCTGGAGTTTTGACTTTGATCTGCAAGTCAAAATTGTAAATGTTCAATTACTTAATAGAAATATTTTTATGTGTTTTTCATTAATTTATTTTAAGAAAAATCTCAAAGTTATCACATATTACAAAAATTCTATTCTTCAAGCAGGTACATTAGATATGGGGAAACAGTTTTGAAGCCTTGGGGAAACAAACGTTCAATCAAGAAAACCATTTGTAATTTTGTATTTACAATTATGTTCACAGCATGTCAAGAGATATGTTCCCAAGAATTTTCTGTTCTGTTTCGCAGTATAAATATGGCATTGAACAAACTATGCAATTGAACAAAATAAATATCAACATATATGTATATACTCAGAGTATGAACAAAGATTTAAGATTTATAAAGTCAAATTTTTGTTTAGTTAGAAAATATCAAAGCTATAAAAATACGACCTGAAATAATTTGTATGAATAGCTCTACTTTTTCATAACACAGTTTCATACTTGCTTTTACTTCCTGCAAACTGTAATTATGTCTTTAACGTCTAAAATTCCTGCTTAAGAAGATGAAACAAAAAACCAAATTTGTATTGCTTTATTTGATATTTCTATTTAAAATTATGCTCAAACGATGATATCATATCATTTTGTTACAAAGTATCTTTATTCTAGTAAAATTATTTTAACTGTTCCAGATAATTAATTAAGGTAATTTTGTAATTAGAGTGAAAATATTTCAGGGAAAGCGTTCTACTCGATTCCATATTCTATGACATATTTCTCGTGGAATATTTATATGAAAAATGCCATACACAAAAAAACTAAGAAAGCGATAATTTCGAGATACGTTTTAATTAATAACTGACTTTTTCTGCTTCGATTTCAGCTATTATATATAGTTTCATTGTCAAGTACCTGATGACAAGGTTAAGGCTCTTCTCTTTTTGTTTCTTACCTAAACTAATATTTTCATTCTGCAGTATTTAACTGCATCCCACGCCATGTGTGCACAGCATGTGTACAAATGTACATGTATCCATTTCTAAATCTCTAATGTTCTGACTTAATGACTTATATAAATACTGCGATCTAAAAGAGAACTTTTTGATAAAGTTTAATTCAAGCATTCCAAATGCAAAGAATAAGTATCCGAGCGCGAATTGCGAGGTGTAATAAAGCATGCGAGGTGCATGAGTTTTGAAATTGTTGTGAAGAACCAAAGCTACTAGTAGTAGTATCAATTAACTTGAATAAAAGTGTGAAGTTTAATGTCATTCTATTTTACATTCAAATTGATTAAAGGATTAATTCGCTGGAAACGTGAGAGAAGACCGATACACATATCCATTCCAATACTTATATAACTGATTAGAGATCATCAATGTATGGCTTAAAAGCTATTTTAACGATTTCAATTTTAACTCAACAATTTTTGAGGCTTTAATCTAAAATTATTTTAATACCGCTCGGGAACGCTACTTTTGATTGTGTGTTTACTGTATTTAATATTTAAGGAAGTGTCATACTTACCCGATTCCTACCTTACAGATATTTTTTTTAATAAATCATGTCAAAGAAGTTTACACGAAATAAGATATTATTATTACACCATTAAGCCGTTTCCCTTTCGGGGTAGGCGTGACTCACTCGGTAGGGAGGGGAGTAGTGTGA
>JAAAKG020136867.1:0-13069 GCA_010014905.2 Druon quercuslanigerum
ACTCTTAAGAACCTATAAAAAAATTGACAACTCAAAATAATGAACAAATTATTTTTTACATCAATTTTTGTCGCTGGAGTATAAAGCACCCCAATGTGTCAAGTATGTCACACAGCCGAAGTGTGTCAAGTAAGGGTTAATTTTGTACCAAGTTGTTGAATTTTCAAGCCAAAAAGACGATTTTTTTTGCAAAATAGCTTAATCCTTAACCGAAAAATATAAATTTACAAAAATAAAGTAGTTTATAACAAAATATTTAATTTTTCAGTTTTAAAAATCAATTTTTAATAAAAAAAAACAAAATAATTTAATAAAATAAGAAAAAAATGTCCACAAAAGTGTTTCATTTTGTACCAAATATTTGCAATTTTTTTACAAAAAATTTCAAGTTTTTTTTTAACAAAATAATTATACCCTCTGTTAAAACACATTAATTTTTACCAAAAAAACGAATTTTTAACTAAAATTATAAATAATCTAGCATAAAAGTTAACTTTCAAGAAAGTAGTTTAACTTTCAAGGAAGTAGTTTAACTTTAAAGAAAGTAGTTTCACTTTCTACCAAGAAGTTGAATTTTCAATTAAAGAATATGAATTTTCAAGAAAAAATTTAATATGCAGTTGATATTTCAATAACAAAAAAATTTTATTTGAAATAAAAACCAGATTTTTTCTAAAAATCAAAAAACTAATTTTTTACATTTATAATTAATTTTTTTAAACTAAAAATCTCACCTTTCGATTTTTGGTTGAAAATTGATCTTTTATGATAAAATTGTAGCAAATTCTTATTTTTGGGTTACAAAAGTAAAAGTGTCCTGAATATAATTTTTAATTTTTAATCTGAAAATGTTTTGTTCCGCTTATAAAATATTCTTTAGTAAAATCTAATAATCGGAGGAAATAAAAAATTGGTCTTATGAATATCAGGGAAAAGTCGTTGAATTTTGAAAATGAAATTTTTCAGCCACCCTCTAATTTTTTTGTAAAGCTAATTTTTTTTTTTTTTTTTGTAAAAACTCACCTAACACAATATCCATATTTTTGATGAAGAGGAATTAGGTCCTCTGGATTCTTCTACATTTTTTAACATTTTTTTTAACACACATTTATTTAATGTAAAATTATTGAAGAAACGAAATAATTTCAAGTCGAAGAAAAGGTGTTAGAAACGCGGACGACGATCGACGTCGGAGGGTTGTCGCGATTTAACTAGACACCGGGACGAGTACCACGTGCTTGATGTCAACGCCGTTGCGTGGCGATACCTTGTCAGTGTGCGCGCGCGCGCGCATTTGTCTAAATCAGAAAAAACAAAGCAGGCGCCGCGCGCCTACAAAAAAGGGCTTTGTATTCTCTTAAGTACTCTTCTCCCTTTTCACCCCTCCTTCGCCCCTCATCTCAAACCCTTTCTCGAATCTCATCACGTCTCGAATCTCGTCTCGAGTTTTGTCTTGAATCTCGTCTAAAATGTTGTCATGAATATCGTATTGATTCTTGTCTTAAATCGCATCTCGACTCTCATCTGTAATCTAGCCTTGCCTCAAATATAGCTTCGCCTCGAATATAGCTTCGCCTCGAATATAGCTTCGCCTCGAATATAGCTTCGCCTCGAATATAGCCTTGCCTCGAATTAACCTTGCCTCGAATCTTCTATCGTTTTCTCTTAAGTCTTGTCTCGTCTGGAATGTCAATTGTAATTATATCTCGTTTCGAGTCTTGTCTAAAATCTTGTCTCGTTTTGAGTTTTGTCTTGAATCTCGTCTAAAATGTTGTCATGAATATCGTCTTGATTCTTGTCTTAAATCACAAGAAATCTTAAATCTCGACCCTCATCTGTAAACTAGCCTTGCTGTGAATATAGCTTCGCCTCGAATATAGCCTTGCCTCCAATATAGCCTCGTCTCGAATCTTCTATCGTCTTCTCTTAAGTCTTGTTTCGTCTGAAATCTCATTTGTAATCACATCTCCCCTCGAGTCTTATCTCTAAACTTGTCTCGTCTCGAGTTTTGTCTTGAATCTCGTCTAAAATGTTGCCATGAATATCGTCTTGATTCTTGTCTTAAATCGCATCTCGACTCTCATCTGTAATCTTGCCTTTCGAATATAGCCTTGCCTATCACTATAAAGATCTTCAATTGTCTCCTCTTAAGTCTTGTCTCGCCTGGAATCTCATTTGTAATCGCATCTCGTCTTGAGTCTTAAATCACAGCTCAAATTTGTCTTGAATCTCGTATCGAGTGTTTTCAATATCGTTTCATGTTCTACTTCGAATCACATCTCGAATAGCGTCTCAAATCTTGCCTGGAATCTCGAACTATCTCGAATTTATTCTTGTCTCGAATCTCTCGAATTTTTTGTTGAATCTCGTCATCAGTTGAAAACTGGAATCTCATCTGGGATCTCACCTTGTCTCGAATATAATCTCGAATCTTTTCTGGAAGCTAGTCTTCAAAACTCGCCTCGAGTTTTCTTTTAAATCTTATCTTGAATCTGGTATCGAATTTTATCTCGGGCCTTTTCTCAAATCTCGCCTATCTCGTTTATAGTCTCGTTTTCAATCGCATCTCATCTCGAGCCCTGGGTCGATTCTCGTCTGGAATAAATTCTCGTAATTCTTTTCTCAATTCTCGTCTCGAATCGTGTCTTGAGTCTTGTCACCTTTCTCTGTAATATTTACTTGTATATCGTATTGAAAGTTGTTTTGAATATTGTATCGAACCGCATCTACAATCTCATCTTGAATCTCGTATCGTCTCGCATTTTCAAAATTTCAAAATTTTTAATTGTGAACCTATCTTTTTGAAAATTTATGATTGAATACTCGTCAATTTTAAAGATTAATAAATAAAAATTCTTATACTTTAAAGATTATGAAAATCGAAAGTGAAATTTTCTATTTGAAAAATTTGAAATTTAAGGAATTTTAAATTTAAATAATCAAAATTCCAACGTTTTTAACTTTAAAACTTAAAACAACTTTTTAAATTAAAAAAAATTTTTCCTTCATTGAAAATTAATTTTTTTTAGCTTTTTTAATTTATAATTTAACTGTTCCATTTTCTGTTAAAAAATGGATCTTCTTTAGTTAACAATTTTTTTTTAAACTTATCTTTTTGTCTGAAAAGTAATTTCTTCAGTTAAATATTTAAAAAATTTGTTAAAAATTCGTTTCTTTCGTTGTGAATGCAACTAGATTAATTTTATTAAAAAGAATTTAATCCCCTATTTTCGTTAAAAAACATCACCATATTTCCCCTCTTTTTAGAGAATTTTGGACTTCAAAGTCTGCAATAATGACTTTTATCTAAATTTTTCATTTCCTTTTGTTTTTCTCTGTTTTAGGCACAATGGAAAATTCTTCAAAGTTACCTTTGACACTGACGAGGGATACTGGAAGACTTAGTTTGGGTCAGCGAATTTTTTATGAAAAGAATGGATTTATATTGATTCCACATCTTGTACCATTGGACGTTCTTGAAAGATGTAATCAGAGGTAATTTCTATAGTTTTTAAAATTATTTTTTACAGAATTTTTGTTTTTTCGTCTTTTATACTTTATTTCCAATGCGAAATTTGTTAAAGTTCGTATAATCTGTAGATGTTTGTCGCCACTAAACTCTGTAACTACTTAACCGATCTTGATGAAATTTTGTATACTGTGTGTAATTTTGTCCAAATTGAGGCATAGGATACTTTTTATTTCGATTAATTACCTCAATATTTTTTTATTGAAAATTAAATGTTTGTTATAAATCAAAGAGTTATAATTGCTTGTAAGTTCCATAAGTTTCTAACAGGTGGCGGTGTAATTTAGTTTATTGACAGACACTTCCACATTTTACGTCATCTAGGTTGAGTAAACAACCAATAGTTGGCGTCATTTTATGATCTGTAATATAATATAATCTGTATTAAATGTTTGTCGCCACTAAACTCCGAAACTACTTAACCGATCTTGATGAAATTTGGTATACTGTGTGTAATTTGGTCTAAATTGAGGCATAGGATACTTTTTATCTCGATTAATTACCTCAATATTTTTTTATTGCAAATTAAATGTATATTATAAATCAAAGAGTTATAATTACTTGTAAGTTCCATAAGTTTCTAACAGGTGGCGGTGTAATTTAGATAATTGACCGACACATCCACATTTATCTAGGTTGGGTAAGTAACCAATAGTTGGCGCTATTTTTAGTATAATATTAATTCAACGTATTATAACTGAGGCACAGCAGCGCGTGGCCGGGTCTGCTAGTATAAATATAAGATTTTTTCCGGGCCTCTACTAATAGGCCCGAAGATGCTCTGAATGCAAAATTTGAAGGAAAAAAAATTTTAAATCCTAAAATTTGAGGAAAAAAATTTTAACGTAAGGTATTTTTTATTTTTTGCTTATAAACTAAAAAAAATTACTTCTAAGATGTATTTGAGGTATATAATTAGTATTTTATTAATAAAAATTCACACAAATTTGAAATATAGCATTAGACAAGAATTTTTTTATAAAAATGAATAAACGTGAGGAGAGAATGATTTAAAACTTTTTGGACACGTAATCTTTACTTAATTTTAACAAATTTGAACTAATTTTTTCATTTTCCAGTTGATCTTGTTTGAAGATTTAAATATTTTGTTGAAAATTTGTCTTTTTTTTTGTTGTTGAAATTTCAACTATTTGTTCGAAAATTCCAGTATTTTGTTGAAAATTCGTTTTTTGTTTAAGAATGATCATTTTTAGTTGAAAATTAAATTATCTTTTCGTATTTTCGGTTGAAAATCGACATTTTTGCGTTGAAAATTCTACTTTTTGTAGAAATTTCAACGGTTTTGTACGAAATTTGTTTTTCATCTTTAACATGCGCAGTAGTAACCCAGAGGTAATAGACATGCGCAGGAGTTGTAAACAGGCGTTCGACATGCGCACTAGTGACAAGAGGCTATAAGACATGCGCAGATGCTTTGCGGCCTTTAAACGTGCGCAGAAGTTACCCACGCCTATTAGACATGCGCATTAGAAATCCAGAGATACTAGACATGCGCAGAAGTTATACACGGACTTTATACGTGCGCAGAAATAACCCACGCATATTAGACATGCGCAGTAGCAACCCAGAGGTAATAGACATGCGCAGGAGCTGTCAACAGGCGTTAGACATGCGTTCTAGTGACAAGCGGCTATAAGACATGCGCAGATGTTATTTGCGACCTTTAAACTTGCGCAGAAGTCACCCACGCCTGTTAGGTCTGCGCAGTAGTAACCTAAAAACACTAGACATGCGAAGTAGTAACCCAGAGATAATAGACATGCGCAGGAGTTGTAAACAGGCGTTCGACATGCGCACTAATGACAAGCGGCTATAAGATATGCGCAGATGTTATCCGCGGCCTTTATACGTGCGCAGAAGTAACTCAAGCCTGTTAGATCTGCGCAGTAATAACCCACAGATAATAGGCATGCACAGAAGTAACTAACGGGTGTTAAGCATGCGCAGTAGTAAATTAGTAGCTAATTCTTACATATTATAGACTGGCTAATCTAAATATTAAATTCTGAACTAGATTTGAAGATATATCTTCTGGTAAAGTGCCAAAAGGAGCAATGACTGTAATGAGGGACATAAATGACCGAAAATCTGTTAACAAGCTACAAGATTTCAACACTGACGAAGTCTTATTCGAGTACGTCTCTCACAAGGATATAGTAGATGTGGTCGAGTCATTCATTGGACCAAACATTATGGCAATGCACACAATGTTGATTGCTAAGCCCCCTGACATTGGTTACGGATCTTCAAAGTAAAAAATTAATTTAATATTTTTTTATACATATTTAAAAATTGGAAGGATACCTGAGGTATAAATTTTTTTAGACATCCACCACATCAAGATTTATATTACTTCCCTTTCCGACCAGCTGATAAAATTGTAGCTTCCTGGACTGCGATGGAACCTTGTGATGTTGAAAATGGTTGTCTCTACGTTTTACCTGGATCACACAAAAAATTTTCTCTACTTCCGCACGAATATCCTTCTGGATCTGTTAACAAGATGTACCATGGAATTCAGGTTTTAATTCATTTTTTCGAATTTTTATAAAAATAACTATAACTAGTGTGGCCGCAGGTCTGGAAAAACCTAGAAATTAGGAAAAATTATGAGACTTAAAAAAATCTTAATTTTGTTTTGAAATTTTTTTTACTCTCTTTATAAAAATTTCTATGTGTTTGTTATTGTTTTTTTATTTAAAATTTAAATATTTTTTGTTTAAATAGCTACTATTATATTCTTCGTTATAAATTTATCTATTTTAATTATTCAATTTTTTGTTAGAATTTCGTATTTTTGTTAGTAAATTAATTTTCCTCGTTAAAAATTCATTTTTTTTTTAGTTTTAAAATTCCTCTTTTTGTTACTAATTAATTTTTGTTGAAAATTGATATTTTTTAGTTAAAAAATCATGTATTTTATTGACAATTCGTCTTTTTGGTAGAAAATAAATATTTTTGGTTTAAAATTTAACTATTCTAGTTGAAGATTCATAATTTTTGTCGAATATTTATCACTAAGTTTGAGAATTTAACTTTTTTTAAATTAAGTTTCTTTTACTGAATATTTAACTTTTCGAATTTTTCTTGAAAATATTTTTTTTAATGATCGGTCGTCTTTTTTATTAATTTTAATATTTGTTTATTTAATTTATATTTTGAACTATTTTTCTAGCGGAAAATTCATTTAAAAAGTAAACAATACTCCAGTTGAAGGTTTATAATTTTAAATAAAAATGTATCACTTTTGTTCAAAATTAGTCTTTTTTTTAGTGAAAAATGTTAAGCTTTTTGTTTAAAAATTCAACTATTTGGTTAAAATTTCATGTATTTTGTTAAAAATTTTTCTTTTTGACTGAAAAATTAAATTTTTGTTGAATATTCATGTATATTGTTGAAAAATTGTTTTTCTTGGTAGAAAATAAATCTTTTAGTTGGAAAATTCAACCATTTTGTAGAAAATTTGTCTTTTTTATTGAAAAGTTCACTTAATTTTTTGTAAAAAATTAATTTTTGTTTCTTTTGAAATTAATTTGTTTAAAAATTAATCTTCTTGTTTAAAAATTCATATATTTGGTTGTAAATTCATGTATTTTGTTAAAATACGTTTTTTTATTTAAAATTTTTTTTTTAATTCAACTGTTTTATTTGAAAATATGTCTTTTTTTGTGGAAAATTTAATTATTTTGTTAAAATTTCAAGTATAATGTTGAGCAATTGCCTTTTTTGTAAAATATTAGGCTATTTGTTTAAAAATTCAACTATTTAGTTAAAAATTCATGTATCTTGTTGAAAAATCATCTTTTTTTCAAAGAAAATTAGCTTTTTTTTTAATTTTTCTTTTGGAATAGAAAATTCAATTTTATGTTAAATATTCATGTATAATGTAAAAAAATATCCTTTCTTGGTAGAAAATAAATCTTTTTGTTTGAAAATTAATTTTCTTGTTTGACAATTCAACCATTTTGTAAAATTTTTTTTCTTTTTTAGTGGAAAATTTCTGTTAATTTCTTGAAATTTCATTATAACTTTGAAAAAACGTACTTTTTGTGAAAAATTAATTTTGGTTTTTTTTTAATTAATTTTTTTGAAAATTAATCTTCTTGTTTGGAAATTTAATTATTTGGTTAATGATTCATGTATTCATATAATGATTAATAAATTTTCTTTTTTGATTAAAAATAATTTTCATTGTTAAAAATGAGACTACTTGGTTAAAAGTTAAACTTTTTTGTCAAAAATTAATGTTTTTGGTTTATGATTCATCTGTACTCAAGGTGAAGATTCATAATTTTATTTTAAAATTTATCACATTCCTTCCTTTTTTTTAAATTAGTATATTTTAAGTTAAAAATTGATCGTTTTTTATTTAAAATTCAAATATTTAGTTCAAAATTCAGGTTGAAAATTATTTTTTTTCCACATAAATCTAATCTAATACTTTTTTTGGTTGAGAATTGATGCATTTAGTTTAAAAATCATATTTTTTGATAAAAAATTCATATTCTTGTTTAAAACATCAAACTATTTTATTGAAAATTTAACTTTTTTAGTAGAATTTTCAATTATTTTGTTGAATTTTCATGTATAATGTTGAAAAATCTTTTTTTTTTAGAAAATTAATTTTTTTTTAAAAGTAATCTTATTGTTTAAAAATTTATCTTTTTGGTTTAAAATTCAATTATTTGGTTAAATATTTACGTATTTTGTTGAAGATTCGTCTTTTTTTGTAGAAAGTTAATTTTTTTCTTTGAAAATTAATCTTCTTGTTTTTAATTAAAAATTTATTACTTTGCTTGCAATTTTTTAAAAAATTAATTTTTTTAAGTTGAAAATTGATCTTTTTTTATTTAAACTTTAGATATTTAGTTTAAAATTCATATATTTTGTTAAAGATTCAAAAATGTGGTTGAATTTTTTTTATTTATTTGAAAATTGATCTGCTGCCTTTTTTGGTTGAAAATTTATGTATTTTATTGAAAAATCGTCTTTTTGTTTAAAAATAATTTCTTTATTAGAGAAATAATTTTCTTCTGTAAAAATTCAACTATTTTGTTGAAAAGTGGCTTTTTATTGGTTGAAAATTAATATTCTTGTCTAAAAATTTATTTATTTCGTGTTTTATAAATAAAAAATTAATCTTTTTGTTTGAAAATTCATCTTTTTGTGAAAAATTAAATTACTTAATTTAATTATTTAATTTAAATATTTACCTTTTTAATTGAAAATAAAACTATTTGGTTAAAAATTAGACTTTTTTGACAAAAATTAATCTTTTTGGTTTAATATTCATCTATTCCATTTGAAGATCCATCATTTTAGTTAAAAAGTTATTTTTTTTTTAGTTATTTATTTTTAGTTAACGTTGAAAATTCATATTTTCTAGTAGAAAAAATTTCATTTTAACTTCAAAAAATCGTTTTTTTTTTGTCGAAAATTACTTTATGCTTCTATTAAAATTAATTTCATTAAAAAATAATCTTCTTGTTTCAAAATTCTTATATTTGATTGAAAATTCATGTGTTTTGATGAAAACGTCTTTCTATTTTAAAATTAATGTTTTGTTTGTTTGAAAATTTAATTATTTTGTTGAAATTTAATTTTTTTAGTATATAATAATTTTTGTTAGGTTTAAAATTAATCTTCTTGTTTGAAAATTTATATATTTGATTGAAAATGCAACTATTTTATTTTAAAATTTATCTTTTTCAGTAAAAAATTTAATTATTTTATTAAAATTTCATGTATAATGTGGAACAATTGCTTTTGTGTAGAATTTTAATATTTTTGGTTTGAAAATTCTACTATTTTGTTGAGAGTTTAACTATTTGGTTAAAAATTCATGTATTTTGTTGAAAAATCATATTTTTTAAAGATAATTAGCTTTTTTAATTTCTTCTTTTTAAACGGAAAATTCAATATTTTTTGTTAAAATTTCATGTATAATGTTGAAATTTTTTTAAATAAACTATTTGGTTAAAATTTTTCTTTTTTAATAGAAAATTATTTTTGTAGTTAAAAATTAATCATTTTGTTTAAAAGTTAAAAGTTCGTCTTTTTGAGTGAAAAATTCAATTATTTTGTTGAAATTTTATGTATAATGTGGAAAAATTGCCTTTCTTGGAAGAGAATAAATCTTTTTGTTTGAAAATTCAACTATTTTGTAGAAAATTGGTAAAAAATCGTATTTTTTGTAGAACATTAATTTTTGTTTCTTTTAAAATTATATTGTTTAAAAATTAATCTTTTTATTTGAAAATAATTTTTTTTTAACTGAACTAGTTTGTTGCAAACTTGTCTTTTTTATTAGAAAAATCAATTATTTTCTTGTTATTTTATGTATTATTACACAATTTTGAAAAAATCTATTTTTTGGAGAAAAAAATTAATTTTTCTTTGTTTAAAAATTCAACTATTTTGTTAAAAATTTTGTTTGAAAATTAACGTTTTTACTTGAAAATAAATTTTTGTTTCTATGAAAATTCAACTATTTTCTTGAAAATTTATCTTTTTTATTAAAAGACAAAGTTTCAACAAAATAGTGGAATTTTCAAAGAAACAAAAATTAATTTTCTATAAAAAATACGATTTTTTAAAATTATGCATAATTATAATTGAATTTTCTAATAAAAAAGACACAGTTCCAACAAAATAGTCTAATTTTCAAACAAAAATTTATTTTCTTCAAAAAATACGATTTTTCAAAATTATACATAAAATTACAAGAAAATAACTAAATTTTACAATAAAAAAGACACAGTTTGAACAAAATAGTTGAATTTTTAAACAAACAAATATTAATTTTTCTACAAAAAAAATACGATTTTGCAAAATTATACATAAAATTACAAGAAAATAATTGAATTTTCTAATAAAAAAGCCAACTTTTCAACAAAATAGTTGAACTTTCAAACAAACAAAATTAAATTTTTTCGAAAAACACATACGATTTTGCAAAATTATACAAAAAAAAGATTAATTTTCAGAGAAAAAAAATTAATTTTCAAAACAAATGAAATATAAACAAAATATTTAACTTTTTCACCAAATATGACCAATTTTTCAACAAAGAAGCTGCATTTTCCAACAAGAAAATTGAATTTCATACCAAAAAATTAATTTTCAAATAACAAAAGGGAAATTTTTAACAAACGAAAATTAATTTTTTTCTAAATTATACATAAAATTACAAGAAAATAATTAAATTTTCTAATAAAAAAGACAAATTTTCAAGAAAATAGTTGAATTAGAAAAAAATTTATTTTCAAATAAAAAGATTAATTTTTAAACAAAATAGTTGAACTTTCAATAAAATGTAAATTAATTTTTTTCTACAAAAAAATACGATTTTTCTAAATTATACATTAAATTACAAGAAAATATTTGAATTTTCCAATAAAAAAGACAAATTTTCAAGAAAATAGTTGAATTTTCAAACAAAAAAAAATTAATTTTCTACAAAAAAAGACGATCTTTCAAAATTATACATAAAACTACAAAACATTATTTGAATTTTTCATTAAAAAAGACAAATTTTGAAGAGAATAGTTGAATTTTCAAATTGAAAAAAAAAATAATTTTTATACCAATAAGTTAATTTTAAAACAAATAGATTAATTTTTAAAAAAAGATTAGTTTTCAGAGAAAAAAAATTAATTTTCAAAACAAATGAAATTTGAAAGAAATATTGTATTTTCTAACTAAACATGGCCAATTTAAACAAAATAGCTGCATTTTCAAACAAGAAAATTAATTTTCATACAAAAAAATTAATTTTCAAACAACATCAAAATAATTTTCTATAAAAAAGTGAAATTTTTAAGAAAATAATTGAATAGTTGAATTTTCTAACAAACAAAAATTAGTTTTGTTAAAAAAAATACGATCTTTCAAAATTATACATAAAATTACAAGAAAATAATTGAATTTTCCAATAAAACAAACAAATTTTCAACAAAATAGGTGAATTTACGAAAAAACAAAAATTTATTTTCAAATAAAAAGATTAATTTTGAAACCATATTTTCAACAAAATAGTTGAATTTTCAAAAACAGAAGAATTAATTGTTTTCTACAAAAAATACGATTTTTTTAAATTATACATAAAATTCCAAGAAAATAATTAAAATTTTTAATAAAAAATACCAATTTTCAACAAAATAGTTGAATTTTCAAAAACAGAAAAATTAATTGTTTTCTACAAAAAATACGATTTTTTTTATACATAAAATTACAAGAAAATATTTAAAATTTCCAAGAAAAGAAAAATTTTCAACAAAATAGTTGAATTTTCAAGCAAAAAAAAATTTTTTTCAAATAAAAAGATTAATTTTTAAACAGAATGAATAGTTAAAAAACAGCAGTTAATTATCTATCAAAAAAGACCAATATTAAACCTTACAGTTGAATTTTCGAACCAAAACGTTAATTAAAAAAAAAGGAATAAATTTCGCAAAAAAATTAATTTTCTATAAAAAAGATGATTGTTTAACAAAATAATTGGATTTTATTTAAGAAAGACATAATAGTTTAATTGTAAATCAAACTGATGAATTTTCTGACAAGAAAATTAATTATCAAAAAAAAAATAATTTTTAAACAAAATGATTAATTTATAAACAAAAAAATGGATTTTCTACAAATAAAGGCAATATTTTAACACGATACATGAAATTTTAACAAAAAAATTGAATTTTTCAAGAAAATAATTGAATTTTCCTATAAAAAAATACAAATTTTCAACAAAATAGTGGAATTTTCGAACAAACAAAAATTAATTTTCTACAAAAAATACGATTTTTTAAAATTATGCATAATTATAATTGAATTTTCTGATAAAAAAGACAATTTTTCAACAAAATAATTGAATTTTCCAATAAAAAAGACAAAGTTTCAAAAAAATAATTGAATTTTCAAAGAAACAAAAATTAATTTTCTACAAAAAATATGATTTTTCAAATTTATACATAAAAAAACAAGAAAATAATTGAATTTTCTAATAAAAAAGACAATTTTTCAACAAAATAATTAAATTTTCAAAGAAACAAAAATTAATTTTCTACAAAAAATATGATTTTTAAAAATTATACATAAAAAAACAAGAAAATAATTGAATTTTCCAATAAAAAAGACAAAGTTTCAACAAAATAATTGAATTTTCTAATAAAAAAGACAATTTTTCAACAAAATAATTTAATTTTCTAATAAAAAAGACAATTTTACAACAAAATAATTGAATTTTCAAAGGAGCAAAAATTAATTTTCTACAAAAAATATGATTTTTCAAAATTATACATAAAAAAAAACAAGAAAATAATTGAATTTTCCAATGAAAAAGACAAGTTTTCAACAAAATAATTGAATTTTCCAATAAAAAAGACAATTTTTTAACAAAATAATTGCATTTTCTAATAAAAAAGACAATTTTTCAACAAAATAATTTAATTTTCTAATAAAAAAGACAATTTTTCAACAAAATAATTGAATTTTCAAAGAAACAAAAATTAATTTTCTACAAAA
>JAAAKG020136868.1:0-13068 GCA_010014905.2 Druon quercuslanigerum
TTTTTTCTCGATTTCGAAACGCGTCTAAGCATCAACTCTGGATTGCTTATAGTCCGAACGGTGATGATGACATGGACTATGGTATGGCTGACGATGAAGAACTTACTCCTATAGAAGGATATTATTGTACATGCCAGTCAGACGCTCGAACGCTTGGAAATTGTGCACATATAAACAGAGTATTATGGTTCTTGGGGTATGCTCCGCATCAAGAAATAATTCCCTTCCCATGATAAAGACTGATTCAGACGATAAATGACGCAGGAAAGCGATTACCAGCAAGAGATATTCAGTTATCAGAAGTTCCCTTCATTGGCTAGAATCGACGACGTCCTGGTCATCTCTTGCCTTCATTGGCTGGATACTGACTAAGTCTCGCGCATGTCTTGCCTTCATTGACTAGATAATGACTAAATCTGACTCTTTTCTTGCCTTAATTGGCTAGGTATTGGAAACATCCTTCTCATGATTTTCCTTGATTGGCTGGCTATTGACTAAGTCATTCTCATTTCTTGCCTTTATGGATTCTATATTGATTTCCTCTTCATATCTTGTCTTTATTGGCTGAATATTAGCAATAAATGATAATTTCCCATTGAATGACTTTGAAAAATGACCTGTGTCTTAAGGCCATGACTTTCTTTGCATTTCCCCGTTAGAGCCCAATAACTTTCATACGGAACATTTTTTTCGCAGAGCTGGAGTTTTCAAGGTATTTAGTAATGTTTCTTAGAAGGGTTGGATGTTTAACCCTTTATAACTCGAAAACTGTCCATTTTCGGACTTTCTGTCTCATAACACGTTTGATCGAGACATTGAGAACTACAATTTTACCAAGTTTAATCAAAATCGACCGAAAGACATTTCATGTACATTTGCTGCGGGGGGTCCTTTGACTAAAAGAGTTTTAAGAATGTATTCGACATTTTTGGACACCTACATTCGTAAAACCCATAAAAGTTTGACCGCATTCAGGTAGATCAGTCACATGATTTTTTTACCGACTCAATGCTGTAAGGGACCAAGCTTTAGTATTACCAGAAAACTACCCTTATCGTGAAATTGGTCTGAATTTCATTGTTGGTTGACTATGTACGTTTTTGGAAAACAGATTAATTTGTAGGACACCTAATTCCTTTTGCAGGTACAAAGTTTGTCAGAATCGGTAAGAAAAGGTGCACAGTCGGTCGAATTTGTATGGGTTACACTAATGTAGGTTTCCAAAAATGTACATAGTCTACCATTAATCAAATTCAGACCAGTTTCACGACAAGGGTATTTTTTGGGAATGCTAGAATTTTATACCTTATAGCATTCGGTCTGTCTAAAAACCAGGAGACTGATGTACCTCCATAAGTTCGAAATTTGAGGAGTTTCAATAGTAGCAAAGTCGGAAATATTCTCAAATGTCTTCTCATCAAATTTAGCCATATTTCACGTTAGCGTGCGTGTTTTTTGTAAATGTGATTTGGGCAAATGGTTCTCATAGGTTATTACACATATAAAAGCCAAAAGGTATTTTACAACATGCATGTAGATCCCCAGCATCCCTAGTCACGTTCTGAAAATTTAGATTGTTCGTTATATGAAAATGGACTTTTCTCGTTAAGAATTGTTGTGCAGGAAGTTTTTTAAAAGCTTTAAAATATGCATAAAAAACGCAAATTATAATTTTTAATATACAGACATAGACTAGAAAATAATATACATTACGTGGGTTATTTTTTTAAATATTAGGGGTGAGAAATAATTAAGCTTAAAAGTACCATGTTAATATTTTATAAGTAAGTTCCATCTATGTAGATATCAACTGTTTTCAATACGTGTTTTCATCACAGGGTGTTGCTTTTTTTGTAAGGGTTAATTTTACAAAAACGATTGATATGAAATTAGAGAATAAAGAAAGAGCACAGAAATCAAGAGCACAACAATCCCAACAGTTAATGTATACAATTTTTGGCACCAATCTGCAGCTTTATATTCGATACAAATACCGGTGTTGTTTTTGTAACTATTAGGGGCGAACATTAATTTTGCTTATGAGACATGCTTTAAAAATACCGTGTTAATATTTTATACGTATTTTCCATCTCGATAGTTTATTTTTTTTAAATGCATTTCTTCAGCACAGGGGGTGGGTTCTTAAACTCAGAATTTATATTACAAAAGATTTTCATATCACATTAGAAAGCAAAAAAATCTAGCCTAGTCATTTTTAAAACAATTAAAAAAAATACTTTTTTCATTACAAAGGTTAATTTTTTTAAATAAGGACTGATTTGGCAAAATCGAGTCATAACACATTGTAAAGAAAAAAAATGTCAAAAAAATAGCAAAAAATCTAACCTATACATTTTTGTTTAATTAAATGATTTTTAAATAATTTTTGAAGATAGCGCCGCTAAGTTGACGGCAAGCTAGCGCCGTCCTGTTTTCTCGAAAACTAGTAGAGCAAAAAAAAATTTTTGGTCAAAAATAGCAAAAAAATATGCATTAGATGACATTTTGTTTTTCGTTGGTTGCGCCGCTGAGTTGTGTGTACCCTTATTGTAGTGTCAATCTTCAGTCTACAATATTCAATCGATTCGCCTAATTTTTTTGAATTAAAAAATTCATAGAATTTAAAGAACTCGCGGAATTGAAGGAAGTCATTTAATTACTTTTAATCGTGGAATTTCGTTTTTTAGCATTTCAATCGATTTTTAGCGTATAATATTCAGCCACTTTGTCCTTAAACTTTAGAATAAATTTATTAGTCGTCTTAATCGTATCTGCATATGTATTAGTTTTTATTCTGAAAATTCGATTTTTAGCTTAATCTAACATTTTACGAATAAATTGACTAGTTGAAGATCCTGTCGTACTTTACAGCAAATTTTAAATCACTTGAAATTATTTGTAGACATTTTTCCGTTTTTTGCGCAAAATTGTATACACCTAATCCATTCGTCTCCCGTTTGTGCTGAGATTCGCTGTTGCTCTAAAGATCCTCTTTGATATCCCCACTATTCCACGGGTTTTCAAGATACAGTGGCCCAAATTTTCCACGATTTACCGTGATGTCTAGCATTCAGTTGTACATAAATTCTGATAAAGTTTCCCAATTTTACTTTTTTATAAGGGTTTAAAAAGAGCTTTTAACAAGCCTTGCAATTAAAATACTCATTATATACAACAAAAATTATTTCAAATTGATTTTTTATTTTAAAAAGCATTTTTGTGTTTTTCTCTAAATGCGGAATTTTTTATATTTTTTGAGTAAGCTTGAAAAAACTTGATTTTTTCTCTTGAAAAGCAACCCAAAACGAAAATGGGATGAAAAGCATTGGTTCAGTTGTAGAAAGTCAAGTAGCCGCAGCACTACCACGCGTGCTGTAGTGTTTCAGTGGTTCTAATAGTTGATAAATAGAATTTGTTTGTAATATTTTCAATCTTCAAAGAAAATCATACCGCAACTGGTAAAAGCGTTAACACTCGGTTCGATACTGCAGTTAATATGCCGGACAGACGAATAAATAGCATTCTTTTGTACCCTTTAAGGAATCGGTCCTGATTTTAGAGAGTTATTCATCATATCCACAACATGACTTTTCCCCGAAGAATAAGATCGCGAAGAGAAGAGCGTAGTGAACTTTAAATTTATAAAAAAGCCTTTTTAATTTACCACTGTGAGATGAAAGGATACTTACACCAAAAACCCTGCGAAACGTGGTAAGCAAGGCGACTTACATCAAAACAGCACTACGAAATTTGAAAGGCAAGGAGATTCAACCAAAAAACACCACAAAATGTGTAAGGTAAGGAGACTCACATCATAAACATCCCCAAAATGTTAAGAGTCAACAAGAATAATGTAAAGAAACCACCCCAAAACATGAGAGGCCAGCGGAATCACCAAAAAGCATTTAAAAATGTAACAGGTGAGGAGAACCTTCGAACATAATCATTTATTATTTTATTATTAACTAATGCTTTCCTACATCAAAATCGTTTTGAAAATTTCATTTGGACGATATCTAAATCTTTCTCCAACTACAAAAAAGGCATAATAGAATAAAATGTTGGTTATACGTGAACAAAAAAATAATTTTTTTAAAGTATTAAAACCACGTATGTTCGGCTCGCCTTTTAAATTTCCAGATGACATATAATTCTCAAAAATAAAGGCCGATTTCCAGAAGGGTTATAAAAGAATAGTATCTTTGAGTGCCTGGCACAGTCTTTGCGGAATCAAACTAAATTTTAAGGTTTTCCCCAGTGGCGGTATGATTTTCTTTGGAGATACTCAAAAAAAGATAAAAAATGCTGCATTTGGAGAAAAACTCAAAAATGTTTCATAAAATGAAAAATCAAAGCGATATCATTTTTTTATTATATAATGATTATTTTAATTATTAACCTCGTTAAAAGACCTCTAAAAGAACAGCATAAAGGATGAAATTGTATAACTATTAAAAGTTATACACAATTGAAAGTTAGCGGTCAGAATTTGAAGAAGTGCACTAGCACTTCAATCTGGCGGGTAAGGGCACGTTTTTATACGCAAGATTCGATTTTGTAGTGTTTTAGACGACCTGTAGGCTACAAAATGCAACCGGTTTATTAACACTATTTAAGATAATTCGACTAGATGAGGATACCGTGGACTTTTCAAGGGATATTTTGATTTAATAATTATTTTAGAGATTTCAACCGATATAATAGACTGCAATGTTTGACCGATCCGTCTAAATGTGTCAGGATAATTTGATTGAATAAAGGTTCAGTGGTATCTTTAGGGTTATTTTGATTCATGAATTATTTTCAGCGATGTTGCTCTTAACTCTCAAAATTCGAGTTTTTGGTATTTAAATCATCATGTTAGACTACAATATGTAATCGGTTTATTAAAAACTTGACTATATATTAATTCGATAATGATCGCATGGCTTCTTTCAGAATATTATTCATCATTTGATTTTTTTAGCATTCCATACGATATTTTGATAGAGAAGTCGCTGGTTTAATATCCTAAAAATTGGACCATTTAGCATTTTAATTGACCTGTAGCACACAATATTCTACGCATTCGTCTAACAGTTTCAGGATTAATTGACAAAATCTTACGTACTCAACTAATTCATCTATAATTGTTTGGATAATTAGAGTAAATGTAACTATAAATCGGCATGCACTCCCAAATATTTACTTAGATTGTGATATCTGTCGAAGTGATCTTGGCGACGACGCTTATTGGGTAATGACTATGATTATTGAATTTTAATCCTTATGTATTTCATCTATCTTCTCTAAATATTTAACCATATTGAGATCGAACCAAGGGTCAAAGCGAACCTAGCTGAAGCTAAGGGACTAGTAGCGAAATTAAATGTAACCCCTGTCCTCGATTTTGGACTATTTATGAATTATGACTGTTGGGTTTTCACCTGAAAGTGGTCATATTGATGGTAGTTTTTGAATGATTTTGAGTTTAGTTTAAAGAACTCGACATGTGTTAATATTCTCATTCATTCTTTTTGATTACTTTAAAATTAAGTTGTTTTTGTATCTTTGATTGTCAAATAATTATTTTGACCTGATGGTTTCTTTCTTTTACTGAATCCATGCTCTTCGGAAGTACCGTTAAGTTCTTCTTACTAGAAAAAAATATTTGAATTATTGTATTAACTAGAATTGGAAAAACTGGCGTAATCTCACAATGGATCAGAGAATTAACCCCTTCATTATAAACCTATGTATGTATGTGTCTACTATATATGTATGACATGGCCATGCAGCCAAATGAAAAAAATCTTTTGAATGATGCTCTTATATTTAAAGTATGCGCACGAATGACGTTGGATGAACCATTTTTTGCCAGTCCAAGTTTCTATTATAATCAATTTTTAACTTCTGTCCTACAGGCGCTGCACTCTTCTCACACTTCTGATTATTGATGGGATTGCACTTTAAAGTCTGTGACAGCTTTTATCAGACTGCTGCGTGATCAATTCTTGTAACGAACTTTTTCATAAACTAATAACTCGAATAGATATTTTGTATGAGACAAACGTTAGTCTTTCTTTATTCTATACCTTTTTGGTATAGAAAAATTAATCGAGCCATTAGTTTATGAATAAGTTGGTTAAGACGAATTGGCCATGCGACAGTCTTGTATATGCCCTTAATTTTCTTTTTTTACCTCGTTTTAATAACTCAGGTTTAAGGGGGGAATCCTGTGTAACAGCTTGAAAATTAAGCTATTTTTGGGGATTTTTTTGGGTATGGAAATAATAACGAATCTTTCTACGAATAATAATAAATTCAAAACTTTTGTGGCTTATTAAGGCACTCTTGATGTATAAAAGAAATATATTTCAGCCTCATACATCAATAATATTTTGATTTATGTGGGTGGATCTCCGACATATGCAAATTTCATAGGTCAATTTGCCCGATTTCTAGCTTATCATACATTTCAATTTGATCGGTAAAATACTTTTTGAGCTATTATTCGTTCAATGTTGAAAAATGTGAAACCGAGAAAAAGCTTGTTTAAAGATTTACATAGTGACAATTGCCTAACGGGTTCCAATCGTTAATCGGCTATTCTGGGAGCATACATTAAGCTTACTTCTTCTTTGGGGAGCTGACCTACTTCCAAAATCAAATGTTTTTCGTATTGCTGCTTGGCTGATTGGAACAAAATAAAATGGAACAAAATAAAATTGAAAGGAACTAAATCATAGTAATAGAAAGTTGAATTATTAAGAGAGACTGTATCCAACTTTATTCGTATGTAACTTCAATTATATGATAATTTTTATACTTTAGGCCGAAGCTTCAATCCTCTGTAAGTAACTTTAACTGTACTCTATAAGTAATTTTAAGTCAATATAAAGTTTCCGAATTGAAAATTCGCAGGAGAAAGGCAGCGTTGTCTTCGTAAACGATGATGTAACCATTACCAAAAATACAAATTCAAAAAAAGGCCACCTCTCTTCCCCATCTCAGAATCATAGTATAGATTTGGAAAATTTTGTAAAGGTTTTTCGTAACGGGTTTGAACGTGAAAATGCGAATCTGGATGGTATAACTGTTAAGACAAATAGTCATTGTTCGAATGATGAAGAATACACTCCAAAGAAGCAAAGAATGTCGAGATATAAACAGCAAACTTTTATATGCGAAGTTAATGGTTGTGGCAAGATTTACAAGTATATTTCACATTATCGCCATCATCAGGATAGCCATAAACTGATGACAATTACAGACAACATGAAACCAAAGTCTCCAAGACTGAAGCAGGGAAAGGCATCAACGGTCAGTTTTTATCAGTGAGTGTCACTTTACTATTTTTCAATATTTGGGATAAAATTTTCCAAGTGTCCCCGCCTAACATTTTTTTGTCCCCTATCTTAATCAAACTCCGCCAGATTGTCGTGCTAGTGGACATATTAAAATTCTGTATTGGGGTTCATCTAGTATAAGAGGTTGTGAACATCCATGGGCTCGAATTTTGATGATTCACTCACACCGCTAACTTTTAATCGTAAATTTCTCCTGGTTCAGTAACCCAATTTTACTTTTCATGAGGTTTTTTAGAAAGCGCTTTTTACGAGGTTTATAATTAAAGTAATCATTGTGAAATTCGATTCTGCAAAGACTGCTGGAAACTCAGAAATACTATCATTGCGTACTCTTTCCGAAATTGACTCTTATTTTGGAGAAGTATTCGTCCTCTCCACAGCATATTTTCCTAAAGAGAAAGAACAGCAAAGTGAACGTGAAATTAAATAAAAAAATAATTTGTATGTACCACTGTAAAAGATAAGGACACTAACCAAAAAGAACCCCAAAACGTACAAGGGGATTCACATCAAACAGCACACCAAATTGCAAGATGCAAGAAAATAAATACTGAAAAAACAGCCCTAAATGTAAAAGGCAAGCCCACTGACCAAAAAGCGTCTCAAAATGTAACATGCGAGAAGAACTTCAGTGGTTCTAATACCTGATAAAAATAATTTGTTGTTTACATGTAACCAACATTTTATTTTTTTCTCACTTTTTGTAGTTGAATAACGATTTCGATTTCCTCTGAGTAAAATTTTCAAAATGATTTTATTGTAGAAAAGCAGTAGTTAATAATAAAAAAATAAACGATTTTCGCCGAAGGTTCTCCTCGCCTGCTACATTTTGAAATTCTTTTTGGTGAGTCAGCTTGCCTCTTACGTTTTGGGGTGTTTTTTTGTTATTAATCTTCTTGACTCTAACAATTCGAAGTGTTTTTTGATATCAACCCCCTTGCTTTTCACATTTTGGTGTGTTTTTATGGAGTGAGTCTGCTTGTCTCTGACAGAGCAACTTTGAAAATTATTTTTTTAGTGTGCTACAGAATTTGCAGAATCGAACCGAGCTACGAGGGTTTCACCAGGGGCAGTATGATTTTCTTTGTAAATAAAAAATATTACAGAGAAATCATTCTGATCAAGTATTAGAACTATTGACACTGCAGCACACCTTGTAGTGCGGCGGCTAGCCACATTTGGAGAAAAACTCAAAAATATTTTTTAAAATAAAAAATCAAGACTGAAAATTCGGGCCCCTATATTTTGACAACCCGTTATAATAGGTACGCCCCATTTATAAAATGTAAAGTAATCCACGAGCACTACAATCTAGCGGAGTACAAATAAGATAGGCGACCACAATTTTTTATGTGGGGACAATTGTCAATAGTTATTCAATTTACAATCTATATATATATATATATATATATATATATATATATATACTGTGTTTTAATGAGGTAGAAAACTATACAAATGGGTTTTATGTAGATGTAAGACGCCTGGATGTGGTGCTGAAGCAAACAATGCGACAAGTATGTTTAAACACTACCAGGATAATCATGCAAATTCCAAACTTCTTATAAATCAATCATTGATGTGCACTGAAGTCTTTCGGTAAGATAACTACACTTTTATAGATTTCAAATTGATTTTTCGACATAATCAAGAATTATACTCGAACCAGGTAAACCAACCTAATATGACAGCGGGGAAAACAAGGTTTATAATGTTCACATAAAAATCTTCTGATATGAGGTAAATAATCTTGCAAGTCACAATACACGGAAAATCGCAAATAGGGATAAGTATTGTTCATGACTCTCACAGGGCTTACCTTTATTTAAATATTTACTTGCATTACAAAAATCAGTTCGTAAAACGGAAAAAAAATTATCCACGAAAAAAAGTTTCATAGGGACGTAGATAAATCGATATATAAACAGACTTTACCGCTTTTCGTAAAAGAACCCCGCACATTTGACGGGGGAAGAAGGTACCAGTGATTCTAAAAAAATTCTCCAATTGTTTTACCTAACATTATTTTACTGAATAGAGGTACAATAGGATAAATAAAGCTAATAATTCTGATTGGAATTTCGCCGTCAAGGTCGTTAATATCAAGAAGGTTAAATGGGCCAATAGATCCTTCTGTCTCGTTAACTCGTTGGGGATGGATGGCATCTACCCAGTGCTCTCACAAAAGGGCATGCACCTGCCCCCTTCCCTCCCCTTACTGACCAAACCATTCTCCTTCCCAATCATGGGAAGGAGGTCTAAACTAGTACTAAAGATTTTCGACTGATCAGTTTAATGTCCTTCATTCTGAACACGCTAGATAAACTGATCGAGAGATATGGTATCGAAACTACATTCAATGCTAGCGTGGCAAAAATGAAAGAGCAGGTTAACAACCAGGATATGGTGTGCGCACCTTAGACATAGAGGATGTCTTGAGAAACAGCTCCTCTCCTCCCAAGAAGCATGATTCGCTGGATGCAAATCCTAACCGGATGGGGTGAATGCCTAGACAGGGGGTAGCACCACAAGGAATCCCGCAGGGCGGTGTTCTGTAATCCCTCCTGTAATACATCGTTGTGGGTGGATTGCCTCGTAGGCTGAATAAGTTAGGATATTATGTCCAGGGTTATGTAGATAACTTTGTAATACTGATGAGGGTGGGGGGGGGGGCTTATGTCAATACGTTGATGGAAGATGTACAAAGCATAGAAAATTGTAATACGTATATCTAAAATTGGGTGCTTGTCTCTAGTGCAGTAAGTCAATCTCCTACTATAGGGTCTCCTACTAACAACATGTTATTCATTTTTTTCTGACCACGACTTTATTAATATTACCATTATAATTTGTATAGTAGAAAATCAAAACCAACTAAAAGATTAGTGCGGAATCTCTCTAAATTTGATGAACATACATTCGACGAGCATCTAATGACGTATGATTGTGCCAAAATATTACTAGATTCTGATATAAATAATGAAATCGACCCTCTGATTTATTACCTATTCTAAGCATTTAACAAGGTTTCTCCGCTAGACGTTACTAAATACTTCAATAAAGCTACACCCTTGATCACATCTGAAACTAAAAATCTGATAAGGCAACGTGAAGTAGCAAGTTTCGTAAACTTAGGAACCTAGTTCAAACTAAGATTAGAGATGCGTTTAATCAATAATTAAACTTTACAGCTAATACCGCCCAAGCACGAATATATAGATAGTAATTTTCCACCTAATGACTTTTTCCAGAACTTTTTTTCATTCCCGGTTCCAGACTTATTTTCATTATTTTCCACTAACCCTCTTAATTAAACAGTTAATGACTCTGACTTCTTTTTCGATGACATTACACATAAAATAATTTTGTAAAAATTACTTTAAATCAAATCTAATGCCTTTGGAACTGATGGAATATCAATCAAAATTATTAAACTTGAACTTCGAATTATCTTTCCTATTCTGTTGCACATTTATAATTCTTCCCTCAGAAGTAGTTAGTAGTTTCAGGTTTCGCTACTACAAACTGAAGTTAATTGTACCTTACCTAGTGTGTATACTACTCAGTTAGAGTTATGAATCAGGTCTTATCAACCACGTGATCGAGGCTACACGAAAAGGAGTATATATGTGGAGAGTTAAAACATCATACAAAATTAATTGGCATTTTTGTATTATATTTCTAAAAACCTAATTTAATTAAACATAGTCTAGCGCGTAAGTAATAATTTGGGGTAATTAAACAAGTTTCATCTTCAAAGTTGCCGCGACTAGACTAAGAAAAACAGTATATCTGGTTGAACTTTAACTGCTGTAAAAAAAATGAATGGTTAGTTATTGAATTGTGCAATGGACTGTTCAATTATTATTATAGGTAACAATTTTATATATTGCACATTGATATATAGGCAAAATTTGTTTACTTAGGTGGAAAACCTGTTCTAGTTTCACATTCGTCAGTATCTGTATATTTTCACTATCACTATATTGTAACTATATTTTCCATCGAAATAACCGGGTTCACCCGAGTAAAAGTTTTGAATATAATAATATTAAGTACGGTATTGGCAGCAGCTCAAAAGGCGGTTTCATTAAACACCTCTCGCATTGTAAGAAACTTTCTTGACCATCAGGAAGCAAGCGACTAAAAACCTGTGTAGTGGCTATGATGTTTAACTGGGTTCACCCGAGTAACAGTTTGAAAAAAAATCATGATATATAATTAAAGACCTATGTAATAAAAGTGCCGTAGGCATAGGGATATGACGACCCCATCGCCCGAGATCTCTTGTTCTTGCAGTCAGCCACGTTACATTGAGCTAACTCCCCAATGCAACGAATTATGCGGTTACGTCACCAGTATCGTGAAATGTCACCCACAATTGGCCTCTCTCGGATGAAGGTTATAGTGCAGTTGGAAGTGGCAATAGGACCGAACCGAGGGTACTACCAGGCAATCACCCCGGACAAACGCAAGAACATGGTTTTAAATGGTCGGACCAAGTCAGGAGGGACATCATTATCGGTTAATAAGGAAACTCACTGGTGCGAACAGGATACATGCAGAGGTTATATGAACGTTGGGCCAATATGCATTTGACCACCTTTTCAGATAGCCGATAATGTCAACATGAGAACCAGGAGGTCAAAAATGTGCCAAAAAATCTTTTTCAGGATGGACAAATTAGGTGAAGCTAATACTGCTCTCCCTGAATTGATCCTTGAAGATGTTGATCTCTGGAATCTGAACTGTGTAGCTGACGAGAAGGCGGACTCTCTGATTAGTGACAATAGAAGCAATGATACTTCAGTACGCCTGAGTTATACTCGCGAGCATATTGCATAGCTTCAGCTTATAATTAAAACAGCGAGACGGCATGAATCAAATATTCAGTGCGTGATTAGCTACACAACATCAAATAAAAAATTCACTCCAAAGTTAGGGTAATTGCTTGAAACTTACGGAAAGAAAATCACAAGCTTAACAGGTGTAAACTGTTGACCATCAAGCAGAACTTCATGAAAAAAATGAGATCTCTTTCAACAGTTAAAGAGCGAATTGAACGGCGAGTAAAGTGGATTCAGGAAAATTCCACCTTTTCTACTCACCTTTCCCTTCTATTCGACAAAACGTCATGTGCCGTTGAAAATCCGCTTAGTCGAAAAGAGATTTAAGTCTTCTGGGAACAAGTATATGGAGATACTCATAAGCTAGATGAAGATACTTCAGATATCTCACTGTTTCATAACTTTTTCCAGAGGTAACTGTTGCAACGATTAGAGGAGGAGAGTCCACGAATTTCTGCTGAAGAAGTGAAGAAAGTTATCTTTAGAACTAAAAACTTTTCAGCGCTAGGGTCAGATAAACTTAATATATTTTGGTGGAAGAAGTTCACTTCTACTGATCAACATCTAGTTCGTATATACAGGGTGTTCAAAAAGTCTCGATACACCTAAATATATCTCCAGGTAAATATTTTTCCAAAAAGGTCAAGGTCATTCTTGAAGTAACATTTAACGAGGAATCCAGTGGTGACCTTGAATTTGACCTTGACTTGATCTTCAAGGTTATTTCAAGGTCAATTTTTTTTGAATAGGAACCCCTATTTTTGACAACGGAAATCGAAAGAGCAGGAAATTTCACGTCCAAACATGTAACTTTTAACGAGGAATACAGTTGTGAATCTTCGGACTAGCCCTTACTCAAATTTCAATCAGAA